>JAWWEE010000220.1:0-19958 GCA_035221455.1 Xenops minutus | reverse complement strand
CTCCAAGCCCCATCCAACCTGGCCTTGGACACTTCCAGGGATGGGGCAGCCACAGCTTCTCTGGGAAATCCATTCCAGGGGCTCCCCACCCTCCCAGGGAAGAAGTTCTTCCATTTATCCACCCTAAATTTCCCCTGTCTCAGTTTGAACCCATTGCCCTTTGTCCTGCCACATCTCCTGGTGAGGAACATCCCTAGGCTGGTTTGGCTCTTGGTTACAAACCCTCCCTGGTCCATAAATTTTGGGGGTTATTTGGGGAGGACTTTGGGGAGTTTCTGCTAGTGCTGAGCAGACAGGTCAGAGCAGGAGGGTTTGTGCTGTTCAGGTGGACTGTTCACATTACTCACAGCCAGGACTGGCTGTGGAACTCCCATGGCAGCCTTTCTGTGCCTTGCCTGACTAGTGGAGATTTTTGGGGACACGAAAAAAAGTGAAACCCAAGCGATTAACAGCAAATCTCAGAGTTTACAGGCTGAGCATGGTGAGTTCTGTGTGAATAAACACACCCCAAACATCAGAGCAAACCCAGACCCAGAGCACAGGGGCAATTGTTGGTCTCCCAAATAATTTCTGCAAGTTTGAATGAATCCAGAATAAATCACCTCTGCATTCCTTACACTGGCCTGGTGTTTTGGCTCACCTGTGGCATCATTTCAGGGCTACAAAATGAGCTCTTTTTAAAAACTAGGTCTTCTTTTGAGCCACGACACTTCCCTGAGGGTTTACTTGCATTCAGGGAATTATCACTGTGTTTCTTAAAATTTCTCAGGTGTTTTTTTTTCAAAGCATGGAGCTGTTTGTTTGCAATCCCTGACTCCAGGCACGGCTAGAGCCTGGTGAAGAAATCCTTCAGGGGCTGCTGATGGAAAACACGGCATTGCAGCTGAATTTAACCCAAAAAGCATCCCTTTAAAGAGGCCTGGCAGCTGACACAGCCACTTATGTAATAGCCAGTTTCAATTACTGATTTGCTAATGACTGTTTTGCCCTTGCGCAGTTTGTTCCCGGTTTCTTCATTCCCTCCTTCCTCGCTGCCACACTGGGGTGCCTCTTCCTCCTGTTGACACCTGTTCTAGTTCCCAGTGGGAAAACCTGACGTTACTGGGTTCATTAACCCCAGGGAATTGCTTCCAAAGCCCTGGGAACCAGGAGGAGACCTGCTTGCCTGGTGCCAGAAGGCAGGAGCCACGAGAACTGTCTTTTCCAGGAGCTTGACCAAGTGCCTGGGGAGACTTTGCCTTCCTTTCTGCCAGAGGGATGGTACCTGGGACTCCAGGATGGTTGCATCTTGCATGGCCACAGAGCAAGAAGGCTTTGCTGATGTTCCAGTCCTAATTGCCTCAAGCATTCCTCCACATCCTGCATCTGGGCTGGAGGAGGATAAAAAACCCTCCCCCAGCAAGCAGGGTCTCAGCAGCCTGTGAACCTGTGAGACTGGCAGAGGGCTGGCAGGTCTGAAGTGGTGGCACAGCATCAGTGAAGCCCTGTGAGTGAAGAAACGAGAGCAGGGAAGAGGAAGAGGAAGACAGAAGCAGGTGTGATCCCAGAGGGATGACAGGAGCAGCTCCAGACACCTTACTCAGAGAGGTGAGTGAGTGGAAATGAATGCTTGGTCATCCTGGGAGCCAGCAGGGCTTTGGTGCTGAGCCTGGGCTTTAACCCCCAGCTGGAGGCTGGACCAAGGGCAGGGCTGACGTGGAGCCTCTGCAGAGCAGGGCTGTAATTAAGGAACATTTCAGTGGCTGGTGAGTAGCAGAACATGCATGTGCTCATTGCTGGGACTTCTGGGCTCCCCAAGGATGTGCTGGAGAGCTTTAGCCTTCCCAACTCAAGCACTGCTGGGCATGAAGCCGTGGCACAGGGAGCTCAGCACGGCTTAAGGGGTGTTCACTCACTGCCTGGAGCAGGTTTGGCAGCATTTGAAGCTGCTTTGGCAAAGGGACATGGGGATACACCAGTTCTGTCCTGTTTCTGCAGGCACAGCTCACTGGGGTTTCCACACAGAGAACCCTCAGCCACGGCTCAAAGCATCACACAAAGCCAAGCAATGAATGTTGTGATTCCCAGCAGAAATTTGGGTGGGCAGAGCTCCACAGAGATCCAGGGAGATGAGGAAAACACCTGCAAAGCAGAGTCAGTTCAGCAGCATTTAGGGCAGGAGCACGAGTAGATGTGAAAGCAACATTTGGAAGCTCTCCAGGGCAAGGGACTGCCTTTGTTCTGCCTCTTGAATAGACCTGAATTCTGGTTTGAAATGATGACAAAGTGGTTTTGGATGGTAAGAACTGGGGGGGAAATAGAGGAGGCAGAGCCTGCTGTGTGCCAGTTCAAGTCCATGCACAGCATGGGCACCAGCAAAGGCACAGAGGGCTCACTGGTGGCTCCTTTTCCTGGAGCTGCCCACAGAGGTTTGTCTGCCTTGGAGTGGGAGGAGGAGTGGACTGGCTTATCCAGTGGCCGTGAGGAAAGCACTGGGAGGGAGGTTCCACAAAACCAGAGGCAAGCAGCACTGATTTCAGAGAGGAGAGCTGGGCTGGCCAGGGAAAATGTGGGAGGAAGGTTTTGGTAGAGTAATCTGGAGCATTCCAGGAGGATAAAGGCTGTTCTTGCAGGAATAAGGGCAAGAGTTGCCAAAAATGGAGATTAAACCATCGATCTGCAAAGGCCACTGAAGGCAGGAGGGTGCAGGATCTGCTCACAGCCCTTCCACTGCTGGAGGAACTGGATGCCAAGGGCTGCTTTGCTCAGCTCCCAGGCTGAGGAACCACCTAGAGAAAAAAAGGAATCTCTGGAAGACATGGGCGAGCTGAGGAGCAATAGAGAGTCATGGGACCCTGGAGCGTGAGAGAGCAGGAGAATGTGGGACAAACACAGGCAGGGAGAAAGTGAAAACCAGAGACACTCTGTGTGGTCAGTGGGCAGCAATTACAGGGGAGTCTGCAGGGTGCTGTGGCCCAGGGAAAGCTGCTGGAAGGGGGCATTTCATGGCTCACTTCAGTTGGTTCCAGCTGGGAAAGTCTTCAGGGACAAGAAACTGAAGTGTGCTCTGGTGGGATTTACATCCTTAGGAAAAGCACATGTGTCCAGTCAGACCCACCTCCCTGCAATTCAGGGTTCTCACAAGAAGTCCACACGCTGGGGCACCTCATTTTGGACATTTCCAGTGGTATTGGACATCATATCTGAGCTCTGAAGGACGAGCCAGGCACAGCAAGAGGGACACTGGAGATCCCCACTGAGCTTCTCCAGTTGAATCTCTGACTCTTTCTCTCCAGCCTCTACAGAGAGCAAAATGTTTTTCACATGCAGCAGCTGTAAGGGAATATTTAAGGATAAATAACCTGATTATCTGGCAGTAGATCTGCCCAGTTGCCTGAGTCTCTTCCTCAAGGAACTTCAGTTCAGTGAGTAACTATTGCCTTTGTGAAGTAGCTGAAGTCTCCTGTCTGCCTGCAGGACACTCTGAGCCTCTTCTGCTGCTCTGAGCATCCTTGCACACTCCAATATCTATTGGTGCTTTAGCAGTCTGTCAAATAGGTGAAAATCATATTATCATCCATCTGAGCCTGTGTAATATATATAATAATAAAGGCTAGTGTGGAGCCAGGGGCCAAGAGTAGATTTTGGCCAGTTCTTGTACCATCTGAAAGCTTACAGGCAAAATGACAAAAATTCCTGTTTTCCTTACCTTTGTCAATGAAATGGAGTGATTCCATTAATATCAACCAGAGTATCAATATTCCATTAATAATATTCAATTAACTGGCATATCAATACCCCATTAATACCAACAATTAAATGATTATCAGCGATTCAGAGCCCACAGGGTGGGAAGCACCCCTGGGGTGTGTAACCCATCCAGAGGGTGTGCTCAGGCAGGGGCATTTCTGCTGCTACACAGCACACACAAAGCACTGACTCCTTCCCTCCCCTGCAGTCCTACAAGCACTAATAAACATTTTCTGCCTTACTCAGGATAATTAGAGCCCAGCCTTCCTGCAGCCCCAAAGGACTTTCTCAGGGCTGTTATCTCCGTCATCTCCTTCTGTGTTTGGAAAGAAACGCCGAGGTTTGGAGCAGAGAAGGAGTTTTGTCCCCTTCTGCTCCCAGTTCAGGCTCCAGGATGACCAGTGAGCAAGTGCAAACCCAACTGGAGGGTCGGTGCCCTCTGCTTATCCAGTTCTTCTCCGTTCCCTGCAGGACAAACCCCTGGCTGGCTCACAAGGGCTTGTTGTGATGTGCTGCCAGAGACTCCCTGCACCAAAGCCTGCAGCCATAATGAGGCAACAGAAGTTGTCTTGTGCACGTTGCTTGTGCAATGATTTCATTGTCAAGGATTTATTGTTGCCATTTTCTATTGCACAACAGAAGATGAAGAGAGGAGGAAGGGTGGGGGACAAAGGCACGGACGTGACAGAATTAGGTTTTCGATGTGCTGAGGTCTTTAATGAGAATTTAGCTCATTAATTCATCAATCAGTGACAAGGGGCTCTGCTGGAGCTGTTCATTCAAGAGCCACCTGGGTTTCTTTTTCAGTCCAAAGTTTCATTTTTCCACTCCAAAAGAGTGGCTTGTTTTAAAATCTGAAACCTGGGCCAAATGTGTTTTGTGATATTTCTTTTCAATACCAAAGAGAAAGAGGGGCAGAACACATCAATAAGTGCTGGTTAATAGAATTTGCATCTTTTAAAAGAATAATTTAAAAATTTGAGGTGGACCTTCTACATGTTTTGGTTCTCAATATAAAATCCAGCATGAATCAAGTGGTGAAAGTGCAAATGGGGTTGAAACCAGTCCAAAGCAGAGGAGTGTGTGCCCCTTCACCTTTGTGCTTTCTCCCTTCTTTTCTAATCCAATTTCACAAGAAATTTCAGTCGTATTTCACAAGAAATCACGCTTGGATTTCACAACTTCCAGCGTGAGAGAAAATCCAGTTCTGGCCAATTTTGGAAAGCAGGCAGGAGCTCTGCTGGGCTGCTTTGGGGCTCTAAACATGAGGATTGATATTTAGGATTGATATTTCCTTATCACCAGCTCCTTGCCAAGCCCTTGCAGAGCTGTTTTCTGAGCAGGCAGGTGGCAGAACTCCCCGTGCAAACAACCCAAGGCTGGCTGAGCTCTCCCAGGGGCCTGACCCCTCTTCTGCAGGCTTTGCATGGTCTTAACTAAGCCGTGGTACAAAACCAGGCTGTTCTCATTGAAATTGGTTCAGTCTGTTTGTATCTCAGAGGGGCTGAATGGTGAGTGGGGATGGCAGAGCCCACGGGGGATGAGCAGGAGCTGGAAGGAGCAGGAAGAAATGCAGGGCCACGTGTGCCTTGGGCTGAGTGGGTGATCCCTTCGATTACACTCAGGTATGTAATTCCTCAAGCACACCTGTGGAAACCTTAATGGCTCCAATTAGCAGGGATCGTGCAAGGCTCCGGAAACCAGGGAAAGAAGGCAGAAAGCTGCTTCCTTCGTGGGAAAGTCCAGAGGGGAAAGAACCTCGTGATCATTTCCCTAAATATTTCTAGATAAATTGTGGCTATAAAGCCATTCTAGTCATCGGGAAAGGGGGAAAAAAGAAAAGAAGATGGACACACCACCACCACTCGAAGCAACTTTAACTCAAGCGTAACCTTAATGTTAACTTGTTTGTCCAGTTTATTCACTTCCTATTATTCCCTGGATCATGCTTTGAATAATTTCCATGATCTGTTTAAGTCCTGCCCCTTTTGATGTCATCAATTTGATCCATATAGGCTGGACAGCTCCCAATGTCTCTTCAGTTAGAAATCGGAGAGCTTTGGACCAGGACTCATCTTCTTCTGCTCAGGACAAAGCCAAGGGCTGAGTTTAGTGGCTTCTCTAAACACTCAAAGATAGACTTTCTGCCAAGGTACAGTGGGCTGGTTGGGATTTGCTTGGTTTGCTGGGTGTTGCTGTGGATGTGTGGTTGATGTGTGGCTGTAGATACCTGCACACATGTGAAATATCTGACTGCATGGCATGGCTCTGTGTTGAGTGTGTGCTGACCATTGGGTTGCTGGGATGATACTGGGAGCATGTTTTTGTTTTCCATTAATTTCTTCTAACCTGCAGCCTTTTCCAGGCACTTCCCACAGACAGGACAGGCTGTTGGTGTCACAGGTTTTGTTAAATCCCAGTTGCTGTGTTGGATAAATTGGTGGTGGAGGGAACTGTGCTGCTGGCCATACACACGTGTGCTCTGCAAGATCCCCTCTGGCTTGTTTTGCATTATTGTCTGGTTTTTTCATTCTAGTTATTTTAAGAATGCAGATTTAATTGGGCTGAAGGAGCCATGGCTTTAAAAGGCCAGTCAGGATGTCTGAAAGCTGTAGGTTGTCTCTGAAAGCCAGGCTTTGACTGTTTAGCAGCTGGGGGTTCTTTTAGATTCAAAATTATACATCTAAAAATGTGTTTGATAAATTCTTTCAGCATTCACTTCTGGTAACTCTTTTTCTCATTAGAGCCAGGCTGACTAGTGAGATGAATGAGGGGCCTGAGCTTTCATTTCCTTGCAACAATTCTTTAGTTATTTGTGCCCTCCCTGTCTTCCAAGTGCCTTCCTGGGTTTGGAAGGTTTTTGTTTGGAGCTGAGGTTGGTCCAAAGTGTTGTCCTCAGTAAACTTTTGTTAATAACATAATAGGAGGTGATTCACAGAGTGCTGTAATGTTGGAAACTCACACCTTACAGGACCTGCTGTCACGTTCAGTAAGTGGAAGTCTGTCAGCATTAGTCCAGTGTCCCAAAGTGGCCCGAGAAACCGTGGAAGTGCCCTCAGTCTGTGCTGGCTAAAACAGAAATAATGGGCAGCAATAAAAGGCTGGAATTCCCTAGAGTAGCGTAGGAGATGTTTTACTTACTGGGCCAAAGGAGTTATGGGTTTTGATTTCTAGTCCTGCTGCTCTCCTGGAGTGATTTTCAGTTTCTGTGCTTCCTTTTTACTCCTGTAAAGCAGAAGACAACTCAGATTCCTGGAAGAAACTATTTATGAAAGAGAAAGGTGGTAAAAGAACTGTTAATAGCAGTAATTAATATATTGGTGGTCTTCCCAAACAACCCCAGAGCATTTTATTTTCGGTAGTGTCTTCCATGCCTTGTCCCCATCCTGGTTTGGTTCAACCCCTCTGTGCTTTCACTAGAGGTGGTGTTTTCCTTCACTGCCTTCATTAGGAGCTGGTTCTGCTCCTCTGAACTCAGAAACACCTCCTCTCCTTCATCCTGGAGGGGACTTTGGGGGTGACAGAAATGAATCCTGGCCATTCTGCAGGATGGACAGCAAAAATGAAAAGCAGGTCCCCACTTGTCCCTTTCCTTCTCTTCCAAGTTGGCTTTATCCCAATGCCTTGCCATAAGGATGGAGCCACATTGCTGGTTCTGAGCCAGCCTTTTCGAGGCTCATGGGCCACAATATTTCACTGGCCATGGAGTCCTGGTCAGGAACTGCAGAGCTGTGAGAAGATGCAGTGAGGTGACACTTCAGGATGAAATGTTGGTGCTCGGTGTTCTTAGAAAGAAGAAATCTGCCCTCCCTTTGGCCTCCTGAGCAGGGTGTGCATTAGTCACTTTGGCTTTGCATGTCCACACTGACAGAGAAGTCATTTGTAAGTGTGGAAGTCATTTGTAAGTGTGGTCAAACACCTCAGCTTTCCTCATCAGCAGCACACAGAGAGTGTTTGACCTCTTTGCTGCTTCCTGCTGTCCACACTCTGGAAGGGCAGAAGAGTCTCTGCTCACCCTTCTTGCCAGATTGTTCCCCAGCAAACTCACTGGGGCCTGTTTGGAAGGATCCACAGTTGGGTTGTGGTTGTTCTGACCAGAATTTTTGGGTCTTCTTTCCCCAACAGAAAGACACGTAGAGGATGGAGCAGGAAGTGGCGAGAGAAGAAGAGAAGAAGGAAGGTTTGATCGAGTTCTATGACTCCTTCAAGGACATGTTTGAGTTCTTCTGTAAGAACACGACCATCCACGGCACCATCCGCCTCGTGTGCTCCGGCAGCAACAGGATGAAAACAGCCTTCTGGACCCTTCTGCTGCTCAGCAGCTTTGGCATGCTCTACTGGCAGTTTGCCCTCATGTTCAGCCAGTACTGGGCTTACCCTGTGGTCCTGACCATGTCCATGCACTCGGAGCCCAAGATGTTCCCAGCCATTACCATCTGCAACCTGGACCCCTACAGGTATCCTGGGCTTCCCCCCCTGCAGCCAGAGAGGCTCAGGCACCTCCAAACTGCATCCCACAGGAGGCTGGAGGGACAGGGAGGTCTCTCCTCGCCCAGCTGGGAAGGGACTGTTGTTATTTCCAAACTGGTTTGCAGATAAGATCTTGTTGGGAATTGGGCAAGGATGTGGAGCAGTTCATTCCATGCACTGAGTCAGGATAGAGGGAACTCTGCCTTGGTGCTGATTTGGTGCTCTGATAAAAACAGCCTTTCCCTGAAAAACTGTGGCTGCTCTGTGGCTTCCTTCCCCACTAAACTCCTCATCTCTGGGATGGAGCATGTTAAAGCTGATTCTCCTGGTTTTCCACTCCACAGAAATGGTGTAACACAGAAATAATACAGGAAATAAGGCAAAAATACGACCTGTGTGGCTCTGCTTGTCAGGCAAGGCTCACACAGTAGTGGCCAAGTTATCAAGAAGTTTCACAGCACATAGTAAAGGAATTATGTAATTTCCTTGGAATAATTAGCTAATTGCCTGACAGGGAGGCCAGTTTGTGCAGCTCTGCACAGCTGCAGGTTCTGAGGTTTGCAGTGGAGGATCCAACAGCTGGAAATTCACCTACTGGAGCTCCTAATAAATTAATTTCTTGGGGTGCCAAGCACAGGCACCATAATTGCTGGATGTTCCCACACAGACATCAAGCTCTGCAGGGACCAGACCAGCCTTTCTATGGGTACTGAGAGCACCTCAAATACACTGCTGTTGTCTAATAGAAACATGAATATTCACAAAGAGCAACTAACTCTGTTCCTGGCAGGTTTGAGCTGGTCAGTGAACATCTGGTGCAGCTGGATCGCATGGCAGAGGAGTCCATCACCTTTTTGTATGGCATCAACACCTCAGCCAGGTTATTCCACATGAATGACAGGAACATCCACATCAAGGACTTGTCCAACATGGGGAACCTCAGCAGGTCGAGCTTCAAGCTGAGCCAAAACTTCTCCCTCCTGAGAACGACTGACCTCAGGTCAGGGAAGAAACATTCCAGCGTGGGCTTCAGGCTGGTGAGTGTGTCCTCCTCGGGCTTTGACCTGGCTAAAGACACAAACAGCAGCACTTGCTGCTCCCTCAGAGACAGGGGGAGTCTCCCAGAAATGGAAATGTTGCAGCTCAAATGAAATAGAGCAATAATAAATCGAGGGTGGACGCAATAAATGTGTGTCTGTGACTTGGGAAGAAAATGCCAACCCTTCAGACTCTTCCCATCAAAATGTGGCTTAGTGTAGATCCAGGAATAGAAGCTGAGCTTGATGTGGGTGGAAAGACCAGCAATTTTTGCCTGATTATTATCATCCTGCCCTGTCCTGGAGTCCTTCAGCAGGCAGACTTTCACCAGGAGCTGTGGGTGTTCAGCTGTCTGAGGCCTGAGTAAGAAGAGAGGAGGTGTCCCAGGGCTCTGGTCATGATTCATGGCCTGCAGAGAATTCCCACCAGCCCCATCCTTCCTTCTCCTGAGGTTCCTGAGCTCATTCCCTGCTCCCTTCTGCTGCCTCTTCCCCCTGCCCTCGTTCCCCTGAGCTCAGCTGATCCAGCTCTGAGCAGAGAAGACAAGATGCTTCCAGAGGTTCCTTCCAACCTCAGCCATTCTGTGAGGACTAAAATCATCAGAGACTTCACTTTCTGGAGAACCCAGAGGTTCCCTTTGCCCCTGTGTCCTGTATTGTCATTTCCCTGTGACCCCTGTCACCTCTAGTCTGTCAGGTCCTGGCTGTGCTCAATATTTGCCTCCTTTCCTTTCTCCCAGTGCAATGCCACAGGTGGGAACTGCTTCTACAAGACCTATTCCTCGGGGATGGATGCCATTCTGGAGTGGTACAGGTTTCACTACATGAATATCATGTCCCAGCTCCCAGTTATAATCAACATTTCGGACCACGAGGAGCAGATAGAAGACATGGTGTACTCCTGCCAGTACGATGGGGAGCCCTGCAGACCCAGGTATGGCAGAGCTGGCATTTCCCTTCCCAGATCCCCTCCTGGACATGCACACACACACACAAAACACAGCCTGCAGAATGGCAAAGGTGTTGCCACACTGGTGATTAAAGCCCATCAACCTCTCTCTTCATTTCAGTGACTATGTTCACTTTCACCACCCGGTCTTTGGCAGCTGCTACACTTTTAACAGCAAGGGAACAGACCCTTTTTGGACAGCCACAAAGCCAGGAATCCCTTATGGTATGTTATCTGGGGGAAAAGAGCTAAAGTTAATATCATTTGGCTATGGATTAAATATATCTTCTAGATGTGACTTACTGATATATTTAGCCCTCTCTTCTGGTCTGGTGACACAAATTCTTTGCTGGCTTGATAAGGCTTATCAGCCATATCTTAACTTCTGCTTTCAAGAAGAATAGTATTGCAGTATATTATGGTATTGTTGCAGTATATTATGGTATTATTGCAGTATTTTATGGTATTATTGCTATATGGTATTGCTACAGATTTGGAACAGGCTGGTGCAGTTGCCAGCTGACCACTCTCCAGGCCTCTGAGGACAAAGACTGGCTCTTCTGTGAGCTGAGACAGCAATTGGAGCAGTGCTGAGGATTCCAGATGTGATGTGTTCTCGTTTTGACCCCATCTGAGTGGTTCCTGTCTCTGGTTTGCAGGCCTGTCCCTCATCCTGAGAGCAGAGCAGAAGGACCACATCCCTCTCTTGTCCACGGTGGCTGGGGTGAAGGTGATGATCCACAACCACAACCAGACCCCCTTCCTTGAGCACGAGGGCTTTGACATCAGACCAGGCATTGCCACCACCATTGGCATTCAGCAGGTTGGCCACTGGTTCCAGGGCTTTGTTTCTCCTCCTCCTGGCAGGGTTGGGAGGAGCTGGCACTGACTGACCCCCACAACAGGCTTGGGGGACTCGTGTTTATTCTTGACTCGCTGTATATTTACACAAACCTCTTTGCTCTCTTTGTTGGGCTCAGGCTCCCATGGGAAAACAGAATTATTCCAAAGGTGGCCTTCTGGTCCTCAAATTGGGGCCTGATTTGTTTTACACTGAGACTTTTACACCTCTTAAATCTCACCCCAGTTCTACATAAGGAGCTGCCTGTGTGTGTTGGGGTGAGAACTTTCCGAAGTGATGTAGTTAATTTGGCAGGATGAGTTGCTGCCTCTCAGCTGAGCCATAGTGACTGAACCAAGGCAGGGTCAGGCTGGATCCCAGGAAAAGGTCCTTCTCCCAGAGGGTGGTGGGCACTGCCCAGGCTCCCCAGGGCAGTGGGCACAGCCCCAAGGTTGCCAGAGCTCCAGGGTGTTTGGATGATCCTCTCAGGGCCAGGGTGGGATTGTCGGGGTGTCTGCAGGCCCACGAGTTGGAATTTCATCCTTGTGGGTCCCTCCCACTCAGGATGGTCTGTGATTCTATGACTGACCATCTGAACTCTCCTCCCTCTGCCCTGTCCCTTTGTGTGTTTGTTCTCAAGCTCTGCTTTATTATAAAGAAGCTTTGTTACAGCTCTGCTGCTCACCTGTATCCCTGCACTCCTGCCCTCTCCTGCTCCATGCACTGAAGTTCAGATGGTGGTGGCTGTGTCCAATTAACACTCCTAATCACTCTTCTCTGTGTCCACAGGATGAGGTGAATCGCCTGGGTGGCAATTATGGGAAATGCACGACTAATGGGGATGATGTGAATGTGAAACTGCTGTACAACAACTCCTACACCCTGCAGGTACTGGGAGAGTGCTGGCTGAGCCCCAGCTCATCCGGGGTGCCTGAGCAGCAAACAGCTCATGCCTTCCTCTCCAGGGAGCTTTCCTGAATCAGCAGCTTCCCTGCTGGAGAGCAGAGACGTTCCTGCCCCTTAAAAAAAAGCTCCCAAACAGGGTGGTATCCCTTGGAATGAGTGGAGGATAATCAGTGCCAGACACTGGGGCTGTTCCCTCCTTCTGACAAAGGAGAGGTCAGGCCAGACTGGGCTGCTCTGGTAGGACATTTTGGGCCATCAGGGGTTTCTTTGTGACAGTAGTTGCTCCTGCCTCTTAATTTTTTGGGCTGTTTGACTGAAATATTTCTGGGCATAACGAATAAAAGGGAGCTGGGAAAGTTGTGCCTCGCTGATTTCAGTACTGTTTGCAGAGGTGAAGTCAAGGAATGGGAAGTAAAACCTTTTTCATCATCGTGCCTGGTGTCTTTTTGCAGTAACCAAACCTGTGCCTTGTCTCCAAAGGGTTGCATCCTACAGACTGGGGGTTTGGGCACCTGAGAATGCCTGGCTTATCCGATCTCTCTTTGCTTTCTTTATTTTCCAGGCTTGTTTGCATTCCTGCTTCCAGCACATCATGGTTCAAAAATGTGGCTGTGGCTATTACTACTACCCTCTGCCTCCTGGGGCTCAGTACTGTGACTACAACAAGCAGCCTGCCTGGGGTAAGAGCCAAGGACTGCTGGCTTGTTCCCCTTGGAGAAGGGAACCCCCTCCTCCAGTGCTCCCTGAGCTCACTCCTACTTGGTGCCTACACCCTGCTTAGACAATTTCCTCACATGGACTCGTAGAATCACAGAAGGGACCCCCAGTCCAGCTCCAGACCCTGCACAGGACACCCCAGCAATGGCAGAGTTGTCCAAAATTCCCTTAAGCCCTGAATCCAGCTGGATGACAGGCATCTGTGTGTGCTTTGCATGAATATCAGGCTGCTGCATAAAACCCCCTTATTAAGGACATTATTATAGGGTCAAACTCTTTCCTCTTATCTACACTGGGGGCTTTGCTGGTGTAAGAAATATGTGGATGAAATTGTTCCCTGGGAGGGTGGGCAGGCCCTGGCACAGGTTGCCCAAAGGAGCTGTGGCTGCTCCATCCCTGGAAGTGTCCAAGGCCAGGTTGGAGCACCCTGGGCTAGTGGGAGGTGTCCCTGCCCATGGCATGGTGGGAACTGGTTGATCTTTAGGGTCTCTCCCCACCCAAACCTTCTGTGATTGTGTGATTCTAAGGCAAAGCTTTGAATAAACCCTCTGGCTTTCCTGGTTGGCCCATGCTCAGCAGATCCTCCCAGGGGAGGCACAGGGGATTACCTTGGGACAGGAATGGTCTGAGTGTGTTCCTTCCATTCCTTTCCCCAGGTCACTGCTTTTACCAGCTCTACAACAGGCTCAGAAACCACCACCTGAACTGCTTTGACCAGTGCCCCAAGCCCTGCAGGTGGGTCCCAAAAGCAGAGCTCAGCAAATGCCTCCTTGGAGGGGAAATCACTCCAGTGACTGTGGGCAACAGGGTGCAAAACTCTGTGGACCAACTGGCATTTCCTGAACCAGAGAGATTTGAGTTTGATGTTTGAACCCCAGTGCTGAGAAAGGGAAAAAATGACAGCATGAGACAAACTCAATAAGAACTTTGTGTGTCCGTGACAGCAGGGAGGGGAAAGAGTTTTAATCATATGAAAATGTTTTTGTTAAGCCCAAACCAAACTGTTTTGTGTCAGTTTTCAACCTTTATTACTTTATTTTCACCTTTTTTTTACTGCGGGTCATTTTCAAAATGGAAAGATGTGATTTTAAAGCCAAACACCAAATATTTTCGTTTTGAATGTATCCTGTCAGGGTTTTGAAACCATTCTAGTTTTCCTCCTGAACAGTTTTCAGGCAGCCTCTGGTTTTATTTTCTAAGCTGACTTAGAAAGCTTTTGCTAGGATTCTCAAGAGCAGCCCCTTGTGCTTTGGGCAGGAGTGAGCAGTGTTTAACCCCTTCGTGCCAGGACTCATCCTGATCACCATCTCCACTTGTATCTCCCCAGGGAATCCCTGTACAAAGTGTCTGCTGGCACAGCCAAGTGGCCATCAGCAAAGTCTCAGGTACTGGGAGTTTGGAGGGGATGCTGCACCTCCTGTGGCTCTTGGCACAGCCAAGTTCAGGGGGGAAACGGAGCCTTGGGTGGCAGCAATGGCAAACAAAGCAAACTGGGCCAAAGGGAATGACCCTGTGGTTAAATAGAACAACAAAATCCGAGAAGGGTTTGGGTTGGAAGGGACCTGAAGGATCACTTGGTTCCACCCCTGCCCTGGTCAGGGACACCTTCCATTAGCCCAGGTTGCTCCAGGGTGCTGGAGGGGTTCAGTCAACCCCTGATCTAAGCCAAACTTCCTGGTGACCTTAAGCAATCTCCCTGTCTCAGCTCCCACCCCCAGCCTGCAGTCAATGACTCTGCTCCCAGTGGGAGTTGTGGTGTGACAGCTCACCTGGGACTGTTTGTGGGGCTGCACTGGAAACTCTCTGAGTCAACAGCTGGCTATTTCTCGTGTTCTGGTGGTAAATGGCCAGGTAATTATTTCATGTCGGTGATAATGGAGATGTAAACACGACCAATTGCGTTTTAAAAGAGGAAATTATCTGGCAGGGTTGCCATTAAAGGCAGAATTAAGAACCAGAATGTTTTGCACACCTAAAACATCAGCCTGGATTTCCTTGATATCCTGGCAAATATTGCTAGTGCTTGATAGCTGTCACGACATGTTATAAATCAGTCAATTGCACCCTTTTTCATTACTCACAATAGCCATTTCACTGCTTAAAACCTACATTTAAAATATATCAAACCTAGAAAAGCTCCTTGGGCAGGATTGCCCCTGACACCCCTCTTTGCTGCAGGACTGGGTCCGCCAGGCTCTGAGGCACCAGAACGGATATAACTCCACCAGCAACAGGTTAGTCCCTCTTTGAACTCTGCATTAACTCCTCACCCTTGCAGAACTTGCAGGTGTTAGGCTGGAAAGGGAGGACAAGAGAAAAACCTGCAATACTCAATAAACTTGCAGTCTTTCCTCCCAACGCTGTGAGACAGCGACTCCTGTGACCTTTTTCCAGGCTCGTGTTAAACACCCTCAGGGAAAAGGGTTGTGGGAAGGGGGAAACCTCAAATCAGAGGCAGGTGATGTGCCACCACTCCTGACTGCTCCCTGTCTCCCACGCAGGAAGGACATTGCCAAGGTGACCATCTTCTACCAGCAGCTCAACTACCAGGCTGTGAACGAGTCTCCTCTGCTCACAGTACGTTCCACCACTTCAGCTCCCAACACTGTCCCCTGCCTTTAGCTCTGGCGTGCTGGGAGGGCTGCAGGGAAGGTTCTTTACAGCTGCCAGGAAGGGGTTATTGTTCTTAAAGAAGAGGCTTTAAGAGTTTTCCCATTTTACACAATTGCTCCCCCCCCAGATGGAGGCTGCAAAGTGACCCGCTGGCAATGGGCAATGATTTCCTGTTCCCAGAGCTCTGCTGGGTTTGACAGACACAGCCCTCTGATTCTTTCCACAGGAGAATCTGCTGCTGTCCAGCATGGGGAGCCAGTGGAGTCTCTGGTTTGGCTCCTCGGTGTTGTCTGTGGTTGAAATGTTCGAGCTGCTCATCGACACGCTGGTCTTGTCTCTCCTCTTCTGCTACCAAAGGCTCAGGTCAAAGAAGACACTGAGAGTGGCCCACAGTCCCACTGTCCCCAGCGTGAGCCTGGCCCTGGAGAACTACAGAGCTGTGCAGGAAGAAGGTGGAAAAGGGGAGGATTCTGCTCCACCTGCCCCCTCTGGAGTGGCTGTCACCAGGGACAGCAGTGGGGACCTGCACCTTCTCCCCCTGTCCAGCAAGGTGGAAATGCCTGGGAGTTGCCCCGAGGTGGTGCTGGATGGGTTTAGGTGCACAAAGGACAGCAATTTGGGAGGGGAACCCAAGAGCTGAGCTGGTTTGTGTGCATGGAGGAGTGGGACACTGGGAACTCCTCTGGTGCTGCCCACGAGGTGCAGATATCCTGGCTCCATGATCTGTGAGCCCCCACGCACCCCCCTGAGCGTGGAAATCCTCCTGCAGCTCCTGCAGGTTCCCTCCTAACCCACCCACGTGTCCTGGACCCAGTGGCACTGCATCCTAACCAGTGTCTGGGCAGGGCAGAGCTGCACTTCTGCTGCTGGGCCAGCCCTCGAGTCCTCCCTCAAGCCTTTCCCAGCTCTTCATTTCGGAGCCCTGGGGAGGAAACCAGCCCGTGGCTTCAGACAGGCCCATCTACATTTCACAGAGAAGCCAGGCTGGCTTTTCATGGAAAGAATTCCAGCAGAGGCCAAGGATTGTGTGGTCTAGTGGAAAGTGTCCCTCCCCAGGGCAGGCGAATGGGACCAGATGAGCTTTGAGGTCCCTTCCAACCCAACCCATTCCATGATTCCAGGATTCATATCCAGTGCTGTCTCGAGGATGACAGAGCCTGTAAAAGGCTCTGATTCCAGCTTGGCTTCCAAGACACTTCTTGCCCTGAGCCTGTTCCTGTTGCATTTTGAGGCCAAAGCACAGGGTGCTGCTGCTGAGATGCTTTTGGACTGACCCCAGATCATTTCAAAGGAGTTTGACTCTCTCAGGGGCAAAAGAGAAGAAATGGGGTTGGTCCCTTTTTTATGGCACAGAAAAGGCACCTGATTTGTGTAGAAGGTGAAACAATGCTGCGTTTTTGTTGCAGTCCGTTTATAAACAGAGATGGTTTAATGTTAATATTTGACAGTAACTTATATGTACATAGAATAACACATTTATTTTTGATGGTGACCTTTGCACAGGAGCATTTTACTCTGTTAGAAGCTTGTTTGTGACTTTCTGCAGAAAATGAGAGTTAACAAGAAATCCACAAGCTTTGTTTTGTAACTTTTTTTTAAAATAATAAAATGCTCTGAACACAGACTGTGACAGGGGGTTTAGCCTGACTTTGTTTTGCCTTCAGCTGGTATTTGGGGTTGTTATTGCCTAATTGTTATTTCGGGGTGTTGGCTCTGGAAACGTCATCTTCAAAAGGTCCCGAGGCCTTAAATGTGTAAGGCCAAATGTTGGGAAGAGTTTGGCTTCCAGAGAGGTGGGACCCTCCCAACCCCTCAGTTTGCTGCTGAGAGCACCAACACACTTTTGAAAGTCTCAGTTTTGCTTGGTTTGCTTAACACTTAATACAAGAAAAATCACTGCTTCACATAATACCATTTCCTGGAGGAGCCAATTTTGGGAGAAAGGATCAAATCCTCAGTCCAAAGATCCAAGCAGGACCAGATATTGAGTGCTGATGTCTCGTGGAGAGATTTGGGACAGGAGGGATGTGGCAACACAGGACAGGGATGGGGAAAATCTGCTTCCCCCCTGCTTGTGCCACCTTTAGTGGAATCAAGTGGTTCCTGAGCTGGTGGAAGCACAAGGACAGGTATCCAGTCTGGAGGCAGCTCAGCTCACTCTGCACTCAGGGTGGGGACTAATTTTCAGCTTAGCAGGTACGTCTTTATTGCAGAACATCCCTCAGCCTGCTGCAGTTGGGACATCACCACCCAAATTCTGCATTGGGGTCATACCTGTGATGTCAGCACTGAAATATCTGCTCTTACACCTCAGCTGGGCATTTCCAGCATGGAGCAAAACCCAGAAAGGATTCACTTGTGCTGAGGATCACACAGCAATGCCCAAATCCAGTCCCAGCTGCCAGGCTCTTCTCTGCTGGCACCCAGAGCTTGTTGCAGCAGGGACAACATCAGCCCCCCTGTTCCTGGAGCAGAACAAGGTGCTGCAGGGCACCAGCAGGTAATAACAGCTCTGGGGGACAGCAGAGCCCCAGCCCTGCTCAGCCCAGAGGGGAAGGCACAGAGTTCAGGTGTCCCAGCACTGCTTCCAGCCCAGAATCAGCCCGGGCAGGAATGCTCTCAGCTTTAGGCTGCAGTTCTGGGGCTAATTAGGCAGCCCATTAATGATATCTCTGCTCCTACGTTTGCTGCTTGACGTTGTGGGGCAATTTTGGAGCTGCTGAGCTCATTTTTACCTGGTGCTGAACCCACATAGCCACAGGGGGAGAGATAAGTGAGGGATGCCAGGTTTTCAGTGAATACTTTCAGTCTGTCATACACAACTCCCATGCCCTTTGACTGGCACAGGCAAACAGTGTCACTGTCACTCCCAGGCAGCAGGACACAGAATTGCTGTCAGGAGCCCAGCACGTTGATAAAATCATTCCTAAATCCTTGCTCAGTGAGATCACTGATGCTCCTGCACACCAGTGAAATATTTGTTCTGGCACCACTGAGCTACAACCCCACTTACAAGAATCCTACTGTTGCAGCAAAGTCCCAGTCCCAGATTTTTGAAGCCATTTAAGCAATTAATCCTCATTAACTGAAGAAAAGGAGGCTTTTGGAGGTCTGGGTTTCTGCAGTCACATTTCAGTGTTCAGTGTGTTTCTCCTGGGGATGGTGGGTGAGCCCAGAGCCCCTATTTTTGCCAGGAAACAGCAAGGCAATAAAATGCAGGGGGGCAGGAGGAGTCAGTAAGAGGGTGGGAGCAAGCCAGGGGTCTCCCAAGCCCTGTACTTATAAATTTACTGTTGTATCATGCAGCTCTCCTTCCAAAAACACCTTTAAAATGACTGTAATGCTCCTGATTCCCACGTATCCATCCTATTGAACATCTCTCCTGACTTAATGAGTCTGCTTGAATTCATTAATTGGGATCCATTTGGCCCTCCAGCGGAAAACAGAATTTATTGCACAATTTCCCTTTTCTACATTTGTTTTCCAGACCAGGTGGGATAGAAATCACGAGGCCAGGCCAGTCTGTCTTTTCTCCTTCTGGTTTTATTTTTTCTGCCACAGACACACGGTATGGGGGAGCCCAAGGAGGGGGAGAGGATTGCACGGTGTGGTCCATGTGCAGAAGAGGGATATTTCCATGTAGTGCAAGGTCTCCCGGACAGGACAGGCACCAGCAGAGTCAGGATCAAGGATTCCCTGATTCAGGCACTCAGGAGACAGGAATGGGTGGGCTGGGGGTGACTTGAACCTGTCACCTTTACCCCAGCCTTCCTCCAAAGCAGCCTGACATCACAGCATCACAAGACAGAGGCACAGAAACCCAAACAGAAACGCAGAGTATTGAAGTGGCATTCCAGGCTACTCACTGCCACACAACCCAGCCTGTGGGCTGCAGAGGAAAAGGGAAACAGGTTAAAAGGGGCTTTCTAGATCCAGTTAATACAGGCAGCAAGGCAAGAAACCCTACATCAATAACTCAAGCAGAGAAGGAGGAGGGAAGGAGTTTATCTAGATTTTTATTAACAGTGCTTCAAGAGACCATAGAAGAGAAGGGAAAGGGGGAAAAAAGGCAGACACCACAGCAACAGTTTTAAAATTGTACAAAGATAATAACATACAGAATATCTGGTTCCATAGTTACAGTCAGTACAGGCTGTGTAGGGAAAGGGGGAATTAAAAAACCTGTTACAAAGTCGGACTGAAAGCAGGCAAGTGAAGGGAGGAGGTTAATAGGTTACAGCATATTTACAGCGAGTGGCACAGCCCGGGGCCACCAACCACACTCAGCAGCTCTAGCCTGGCTAAAGGGCTTCTTTCTCCCTGTGCTGTCTGGAGAGGAAGGGCTGGGAGCCCCAGGAAGGGCTGGGCTGGCTCTGACCCTGCCAAAGGACAGGCTGGAGCTATTCCCGGGATCCAACACCCATAGGAGTCCCAGGGTGGGGGATCCACAGCAATGCTGGGCAGGGACACCATGGGTGGAAGGCAGCTGAGGGGTCTACAGAGCCAGGAGGGCAAGCCCGGGTCCCTGCCAGGGTGGCACCAGTGGGAGCAGCAGGATGCAGAACCCAAAGGTGCTCAGTGCTGTGTTTGTGGGGCAGATGCTCCTACTCCAGATAACCTCTCCATCCATCCATCCATCCATCCATCCATCCATCCATCCATCCATCCCTCCATCCATCCATCCATCCATCCATCC
>JAWWEE010000219.1:0-19961 GCA_035221455.1 Xenops minutus | reverse complement strand
GGCCTGGGACACTTCCAGGGATCCAGGGGCAGCCACAGCTTCTCTGGGCACCCTGTGCCAGGGCCTGCCCACCCTCATTGTAAAAAAATTCTCTCTATATAACCTAAATTGACCCTCCTTCAGTTTAAACCCATTTCCCCTTGCCCTGTTGCTGGCAGGGGTTGGTGAGCTTGTTCTGGGTCATGCAGAGGAACGAGTGAATACAGGAGGCCAGCACTTTCCAGAGGGTTGGATGGGTACACAACATCCTTGCTTGGGAGATGGGAATAAATGGAGGGGAGCAACTCTGAGAAACCTGCTCAGTGGGAGCAACTGGGAGGAATCACAGCAGAGCTGAGGGAGGGGTGAAGCATTGCCCAGAGCTATGGGATGGGAGAAAACTGGAGGAGATGTGAGAGTGTGTACAGGGTGTCCAGCCTGGAGAAGAGAAGGCTCCAGGGACACCTGAGAGCCCCTCCCAGTGCCTAAAGGGGCTCCAGGAGAGCTGGAGAGTGACTGGGGACAAGGCATGGAGGGACAGGACACAGGGAATGGTTTCCCAGTGCCACCCAGCCCCGTTTTGGTTGGCCATCCCAGGCGATGGATGTCACCCAGCGCTGCTGTGCTCAGCCACTGGACAGGGGCAGAGCAAAGGTCCCCGCAGGCAGGGGACAACCAGCAGGGGACAACCAGCAGGGGACAACCAGCAGGGGACAACCAGCAGCCACCCCCCCTTCCTCCAGCCTCCCACCCTCCCCTTCCCCCAGTCCCCTCGGGGCCGCAGCGAGGACTTTCCGCCCCTTCCCTTCGCTGTCACCTGAGCCCTCCCAAATTCACAGGCGGCTCCCCCTCGTCCCTCCCCTTCGTGCTTCATTACCTGGGCGGGGTGAAACCCTCTGCTCCTGCCACCTGCGCTCTCCCCCCGCTCCCCAAGGCCGGGATGAAGGATGCTCTTCCCCCTCCCCGCTCTTCCCTGGCCCCGCGCCGAGCATCTGGCGCGGCGCTGCCGGCGGGGAGACATGGAAAAGAGAGAGGAGGGAGGGGGGGGAGAGCAGCCTGGCAGAGTTGTGACTTGCAGAAGCACAAGGTAATGGAAGGGAGGGTTTTCTCCCTCCCTCTCGGAGCCAGCTGCCTGTTTGCCCGCGGCTCCCACGCCGGTGTAATTCTTCCCCCTAGTTTCCAGTCATGGAATAGTTGCCGCTAAAGCAAGAGCTCTTTTTTCTGTTGGTTTGGTTTTTTTGGAGAAAATCCCCCCCTCGCCTTACCTAAGGCTGGGTTTAGGGCGCAAAGGGGTTGGGAGAGGCCCCGGGGGAGCGAGGGAAGGCTGGAGGATGGGGCAGAGCAGCTACGTGCGAGCATCCACCGCTGCCTGCCCGAGCCCTGGGACCGCTCAATGGGGGCGATTGTTGCGGTGCCATCAGGTCGGGCCAAGCGAGGAGCGCGCACTGAGCTCTTCCCCAGCTCCTCTCCGTGCCCTGCGAGCTCTCCAACCCTGCAGCATTCCCAAAAGCTCCGCATCCCTTCCCCAGCCCCGTCCTGAGGAAGAGGAGGAGGAGGAGGAAGAGTTCAGAGCCAGGGCAGGAGCTCAGGGGAACAACTCAGGGCTCGTCGCGCCGCTCAGGAGAGAAAAAGGGCTTGTAAAACATGACCTGGACGTGGGGCAGATCTGAACCAGTCCCAGGCTCCCGCGGCAGGGTCGGTTTCGCGATTTCCACCCCAAAAAAGAGGAGCCCCCCCGGAGCCACTCGGAGCCTCCCCCTCTCCCAGCAGCCTTCCCCACCCTCCCCATCCCGTTCCCACCGTGGTTCCTGCTCCCAGTGCCTCTCGAACGTTCCATCCCTGCTGCCTCTGCATGCGCAATTTCCCCCCGCTTTCTCTCTAGAATTCCGGCAGAATTTTTAGAGAGAAGGAAGGGAATGGGAGAGAAAATGGCATTTCCATTTGGCACCGTAGGCACAAGCAGGACAACCAGAGCCTTCCCTGCTGCACGGCCACATCCAGCCTTAAAAAGGGGCTTTCTGTGCTTTCTTTTTTTCAGCCCAGTCTCCCCAAAAGCGAGGGGAAGATGCTCCCGGTTAGCTGCATTCAAACCCAAAGAGAGGCACAAGTACCCTGGCAGCGCTGAAACGAAGTTGGGATTTAAGGGCAAAACCAACACCAGAAAAACAGAGCTGGGAAAAGAAAAAAATCCCCCCAAAAAACCCGAACCGACCCAAAGCCGTCATTTTTGGCGTGTCGCAAATGGGTTGAATGAGAAAGGTGCCCAGGGCCACATGGGCAGGCAGATGAGGCTGGGGATGGGCAGGATGAGCACGGGCAGGAGGAGGATGGAGAGATCCCACCCCAAAAGCTGTTACGTGGCTGGTTTGCCACGCTCGGTGAGCTCCTCATAAGCCAAAGTCTCTCGATTGCTGTTCCAGGCTTGGAAATTGGAATGAGGGAAAGAGAAACGGGATGAGAACGAGATGAGGCAAAAAGAGAGAAAGAGAAACGGCGCTTTGGAAAGGCTGTTCAAGTCCCTGATCTCCCGTGATGTTTGTATATTTGATATATACATGATATTTGATGTATTTGATATGTGTATTTGAGAGAATAAATCCATGCTCTGGACCAGGTTTGGGAGAGCGGGGAGGGAAACAGCCCCTTTTCCTGACCATGGAAGGTTCCAAAAAACCTCCAAGATTTCTCCCTGGAAAGGGTGATCAAACCCTGAAAAGGGAGATGGTGGAATCCCCATCCCTGGAAGTGTCCAAGGAATTCCTGGCCGCGACACTCAGCGCTCAAGGCGGGGATGGGACCCCAGGTTGGACTCGGTGACCTCGGGGGACTTTTCCAAGCTCAGCGATGCCGGTGGCCACGGGCGAGGGGACGGAAGCGGCGGCAGCGGAGGCTCCACGGCAGCCCCAGCTAACAATGGCCTTTCAGAGGCTCATAATGAGCCCATTGAGAACGCGGAGTTATTTGGAAAAATCCCGAACTCTCAGAAATATGCGCATGTTGCGGTTGAGTCACAAGTTGGCACAGGCGACGCCAGCGCATATTTATTTATTTTATTTTTTTAAAAAAATGTGCTTTTCTTTTTCGGATCCAGAGACAAGGGACCATTATCAGCGTTAATTTAATCTACGGCCCAGAATAGCTGCACCCGGCCCGGTCCTGCTGGAAAAAAACGCTTCCAGAAGGATATCGGTCTTGATTTTGAGGCTCGAAGCTTCCAATGGCTGCATTCTTGCTCCGTGCTGGAGATTTGTCCCCAAACCTGCTTATCTCTAGCTTGAAATCATTTGGCTGCAGCTTCCCCTGCAGATCTCAGTGCCTTCCTGCCTGCGGGATTAAGGGATCCATTCCAATCTCTCCTTTGGCAGGTGTGGGAAAGCTTCTGGTCTCGCAAACCTTTTCCTGTCCTTTTTGCTAAATTAACAGGTTTGGGGGTTTTTTCCCTGTGGAATTTTGGGGCTCGGGGTTTGTCCGCTGGAGGAGACACTTCCCATGCCTTGAGCGTTTCCTTGGGTACACAATGTCCACGCTCAGGACCTGCCCACCCGGGATGTGTCCACGTGGAGCAGACAGGAGGGGAAAAGGCTCTTCTCAGAGCTCTTCTCAGAGCACCCTCAGGCGCCGGGTGATCCAAGGATCCTGCATCCCATGTTTCCTGGGTGGTTCTGCTCCCCACAGCTCCCTGTCTGCCTGGGGCATCTCCCACCCCCAATCCACAGGGCGAGGTGTCCCCCTCCATCATCCCCCGTTATCCCACAAGGACACGATCCCAAAACTCCGCTGAAAACTTCCTTTTGCCCCTTTTCCTTTCTCTGGGAGACACCAGCGTGGCAAACACCTTCCTGCCTCGGAGTAGGACACGGAGCAGCAATTCCCCCTCCAAAAACGTCCCTGCGAGCTCCTCAATTTTGGCTGCGCGTGGGGAAGGCGTGACCCGCCAATGCGTTGTGGTGGAAGCGCTGGTTGGGCTCAGGCACAGATGGGCGACACGGAGCTGTCAGAAGCCGCCTGGCTTCGGAAATGTTATAAATTGGGACGGCAAACAAGTTCACCGGGACCCCTTATCGAGGCGAGGGATTGCCATGGGAACAGAGCAGAAAAGGCTGGGGGAGGAGGAAGGGATCGATAAGTGGGGGGCTTTGGGGATGCTCCAGGGCCAAGAGCAAAGGGAACACGGGCTGCAGCCTCGCCCCGCTCTCTGGAGGGACAGCGGCCAGCCAAGCGCTGGGTTTTCCTGGGAAAAACACGCTGGGATTGTTGGGATTTCATCCCAGCTCGGGAGCGACCCCGTGGAGCGCGTTGGCTCGGCTTGTGCTCTTGGAAGGTCCCACTTTTGCAGCCACTTTCCCAGTGGGAGCAGGACCGGAGCTCCCTGGATGCAGCCAGGGCAGGATAGGTCTCCCACCCCACCCCGACCCCCCCAGCTCCAACAATTCCAACCCTGCCAAAACTTCTTTGCTCCAAAACAGTAGGGGTTTGTTTTGTTTTGTTTTGTTTTTAAAAGTGTTATTTTATTAATCAGCTATTTGCCTTTAATAAAGTAATACTTCACATTCCAGCACGGATGCAGCAGTTTCCCTCCCTATAATAAGCCGATAAAATTAGTTTATGGGCAAAAAAGAAATGTTAAGGGCCTGGGGGCACTGCAACCCTCTGAACAAATCTTTTTTAAGTGGCATTTACCCTGCAGCTCGGGGAAATGGGCACAAGAAGGAGTTTCTCTTCAAACAATCAGGAGCTGAACTTGGCATCAGTCTGGTGAGCTGGGCTGGGCTTGGGCTGTCTTCCTTTCTTGGCTAAATGAGGGGAAAAAGAGGATTTTGGGTTCTGGGGTTACTTTGGAGAAGGAAGGTTTGGTTGGGAAGAAAACCCTGCGTTTGAAAACAGAATCCCAGAATCATTTTGGTCAGAAAAGCCCTCCAAGGTGTCCACCCTGTGACTGATCCCCACCTTGTCCCCCAGCCCAGAGCTCTGAGTGCCACGGCCAGTCCTGCCTTGGGCACCTCCAGGGCTGGGCACTCCAACCCTCCCTGGCAGCCCCTCTCAATGCCTGGCTACCCTTTCCACATCCTCCATGGCACTCCTGCTTCCCCCATGGAACTCTGTCCCGTTATCTACCATTCCCACCCAAAAAGAAGTCTCAGGAAGTGCTTGAAGCCTCAAAGAAGTGCCCAAACCCCACATTTATTTGGTGGCACCGAGGCAAGGAAGGCCTGGCTCCCAGGCAGCTCTGCCTGTGCTGGAACAGCACCAGAGCTCCTCAGCGCTCCCACATTTCTTGCCTTCTGGGATGAGAGGTCTGCAGGGACTTCCAGGGCTCGTTTGGGAAGAGGCCCTTGAAACACATCTGCATTCATCCCGGAAATGAGTTTGAAGGCGGAGGGGTTGGACTTTTCCACGAGTGGAGAGCAAACACATGTTGGCTCTGGTGCTGTTCCGCAGAGGACTGCGAGCCCAGATTTTCCCAGTGCCTCTCCGAGCGGCACGGCAGCGCTATCCATCATTTTTCCAGTTGCTGCCTTCCCTTCCAATCCCAACGAACTGCTGGGAGAGATCTTGGATAAGAACTAGTCGCCAAGACCTGGGAGACTTCATTTATTACAGCGCCATATCCGCATTCCCCAACCCGTGCGGGACCATATGGAGCGCTCTCCGTCGGATTTGGCGGAGTTACTGGGGTGAAACGAGGCTGAATTTTGTTCCTCGTCCTCTCCAATTATGCCACGGATTGGATCACGCAGCAAAACTCCTGCAGCTCATCTGGGCATAGCGATGAGCCCCGAGGAGCACATCGCTGAGCTCATCTGTGCCAGCAAACACGGCAGCGCCACCGGGAGCCGATCCCTGGGGCCAACCAGTGGGGCTGAACGCTCACTGAAAGCTAAAAATGGGAACAGGCCCCCCAGTCTGCCTCTTGAAGGCAGGAAAAGGCTTTGGGAAGAGCAGGTTTATGTGGCAAGGCAGAGAGAAGGATTTTATCCGAGATCCATTTCTTTGGATCTTGTGCTTTGCCATGACTACCCTGGGAAATTAGGAAACCTGGCCTTGCCTGGTGGCCAGAATTCCCAGGGAGATGATTTTTTTTCCAAGCCCAGCACCACCCAGTACTCAGCAGCGACCAGGATGGAACCATAATGGTCCCAGTGCCCAGATGTCGTGGCTGCATTGGCATGGAATCATGGAATGGTTTGGGATGGAAGGGGCCTCAAAGCCCACCCAGTGCCACCCCCTGCCATGGGCAGGGACACCTCCCACTAGCCCAGGTTGCTCCAAGTCCCATCCAAGCTGGCCTTGGACACTCCCAGGGATGGGGAGTCTCCAACCTCTCTGGGCAACCCACAGCCAGACTTCGGGCCCTGTGTTTAACTCTCCCCAAAATCTCCCTGATAAATAGGCTGCAATTTAGCAGAAGTCCCCTTTTTGGTGTATAAGGACTAATAGAACATGACATTTATTATTCAAAAGAGGTGGCAAACGAATCAAGACGTTGATTCAATGTGAACAGGCAGAATGTGATCCCCTGCTCCTGCCTCTCTGAGCCATAAATAATAGAACGGGTCCCATTCCCATTCCATTATCGCTAATAATGAGTTATGGGTAAAGCCACCACGTCCCTCGAAAAAAGCAAGATATAGCTCTGCTTATGGTTGATTATTAGAGGCTAAAATAAAGAGATTGATGCCCAAAAAAAAGTCTAATTAGCGTTAGTCTATTGGAGAGGAAGCTGAGCATGCTGCTCTAGCACTGCCAAATGAAATTAAGGCCCAATTATTGATAAATGAAGAGTGGTTTGTGCTGGAGCCTGGCCTGGAGTCGAGGAAATACATCTGTCATTTGGCCTGCACAGGAGTCATTCATGTGTGACACGGCATCCTGTGCATTTATCATGCATCTGTAGATTTTGGGTTTAATTCACTTAGCTGTCTAACGAGATTCGGGGCCGGTGCCTCGCGCCGCGGCAGGATTTGGGCTGACAGATGCAATTCAGGGCTGAAATGGTGTGTGACACCACGGGCCATCCTGCATGTTAATGATGAGTGAAACCATCGTGGCCCTCCGCTAAGGGGCTGGTGGATCTGCTCCCGTGGCTTTTCCAACCTGGCTGAGGGGCAGGTGAGACACACACAGCTCCAGGGACCATTGTTGCTCAGCTTTCCTATTCCCATAAAAATTGGTGGCAGAGCTCTTCCAAGAGCCACAATGAAAATCCCTCCTTTTCCCCGCTCTCCTGAGCCTGCAAATTCCATAAATGAGATAAGTGGGGTCAGGAACTGCCCACTTTTCATAGACCTCCAAGTGGTGCAATAGTTTGTGAAGTCCATTGTCAAAGGCAAATGGAAACCAAACATTTGTGGAGAGGAGAAAAGTGTGACGTGGTTGCTGCAAGGGCAGCTCGGCATGCTCAGCTGGGAGCCCGATTTATCCCAAAGTTTGATTTAAAGTTCGTGAAGTTTCATCATCATCTGGTGGGGGGAACTGCAAATAAATGTCACCTTCAAGCACGGAGAGAGGAGGGAGCTTTAAAGGAGTTCTGAGGCAAGGTGAGGCCAGGGGGTGGCAGAGGAGACCTGAAATGGAAAGAGGGCAGGGTTAGGTGGGATATTGGGAAGGAATTGCTGGCTGGGAGGGTGGGCAGAGAAGCTGCCCCTGGATCCCTGGAAGTGTCCAAGGCCAGGCTGGAATAACCTGGGCTATGGAAAGTTCCAAGTGTGGAACAAGATCCATAAAATGCTCCTTAAAATCCCTTCCCACCCAAACCCCTCCACGACTCCGCAGCGACTCCAACCCCCGTGGCCAAAGCTCTTGGGTTGCGAGGCACCAAAATACCTCGTGGGGATCTGGAGCTTGGCATTGATGTCCCCAGGATCACGCCTGGGGAGCTGCCTCGTCTCGGCAGGCACCTGATAACATGGCTGGGAAGTGGGTTGGAGCTGTCACAGGTGTCAGAGCATCACCACTTCCATAGGCCTTCACCACGTCTTTTAATACTCATCAGGTTTGGGAAATCTGCCCCAATTTTAAGTAGGGCAGGCAAAGTCTCGTCAGGGGAAAGAGCTGCGAATCCTTTCTGTAGACAAGGAGGCACCGTCTGAGTCCTGCTCCTCGGGGCCATTTAAATGGGGCTGTGCTGTGGATCCTGGATTTTTCCATGGGTTTGTCCCTGCTCTCCAATGACCACCACCAGGCTCCTCTGGCCGTGGCTCCCACGGAGGTGCCAGAGAGGTGGTGGAAATCCCAGCCCTGGGAGTGTCCAAGGTGGGGTTGGACGGGGCTTGGAGCAACCTGAGCTAGTGCAAGGTGTCCCTGCCCATGGCAAGGGGTTGGAATGAGATGATCCTTCAAATCCCTCCCAGTCCAAACCATTCACAATGTTTCAATCAGAGACACTGAGAAGTCCAAATCAAACCAAATAAATCCCTTCTGGAACACGTGTCTCCTTGTGACATTTCTCCAGGTCCCTCCAAACTGGAGACGTCGGCTCTGGCTGCCGTTCCACGGCTATTCCTCCCCCCCACGAGCCGTGCCAGGCCTGCAATATAAGCTCCATTTCAAATATTAAAAATAACAATGCAATGTAATTCCACTTACTCATCCTAACTCGATTCGGGGCCGCCAACAGAAGCCGGCTGCCATATGGAGATGTGTTGGCCACTTGTGCTCGCTGACGCAGCGCCCGGCGGGGCAAAGCGGCTCCTGGGGCACCTCCCGTGGCCACAGGGACCCGTCCCCAGGTCTGAGCACCCCCCAGGCCACCCTGCCCACTGCAAACCGGGAGATTTTATTGCTGGGTTTTATCAATTTTTATAAATGGCATTGAGTTTATCCTCTCTGTCCCCCCCCAGAGCACCCCTGGGCACCCCCTCTGAGTTGCCTTCCTGCTGCGCGTGGAGGAGCAGGGTCTGTCCCCAACCCCATATCCTGATGTGACCCCAGCCCTGCTCCAGGTCCCTCAGCACACCCCTGGGTGGTGCAGGGAAGGAGCAGGATGGGACCCTCCCGACGTGCCCAGCTCACCTTGTGTGTCCCCTCCGCTCTGACCCCGCAGCTCGCACCGAAATGCAATTTTTCGCTGCCAAGCACAGTTTTGTGTTTACAAAAGAATATGCAAAGCAGTGCTAAGTAGGGAATGACATTTTCCCCCTCACAAAGAGCCAGATTTCCCTGCGCTCGCTGAGCGCACAGCTCCATCCCCACTGCCTGCTCACACCAAGCAGGGGCTCTCCAGCCACTTGGACAGGGTTTGGGACAGCCTGGGCTGCTGGCAGGGGGTGGCACTGGATGGGCTTTAAGCTCCTTTGCCACCCAAACCATTCCATGATTCCACGAGTCTGTGAAAACACAGCCCTGGGTGTTAAGGGAGAGGTTGCCACAGCATCTTGCAAGGAGACCTAATACCCAGCAAGGAATAAAAAAGGGCAAAATGTCTTTCTCTTTAAAAACAAACAAACGAAAAAAAGCCAAAAAGGCACATCGATAAAATTCTTACTTTTTTTTAAAAAAAGGAAAAAGAACAGGAGGAAAACAGACTTGAACAAGCTGAGCTACAGAGACACAACAATAGCTGCGGGGCTGAGACCTTGGAAAGAAGCTCGTGCCCAGAGTAGGGTTTTACAGGGAGTTTTAAACCCCTTTCAAATGTCAGGTTGGGCTTTTTTTGACGTGGTTACGTTCACCCCATAAAAATAAAGCGCTTTGAAGACCCTTTGGGGGCCCTGGAACAGCTCCCGCTCTCGCTGTAGAGCCCGCGCTTCGCATGTTGGTTTAAGCTGCTTATTGCCTTTTATGACACTCTGGTTATTAGGTTAAATCAGCAGCCCTCCCATTAAAAAGCTCCATTGATCATGTGCAATAGGTGGATGGTCGGGAGCTTTGATGGGAGGAGAAGAAACGCTCTATCGTGTTTCCCCCCCGTTAAACTCCAGGGTTATCGGGGGAGCCGCCCGAAATCCAGCCATTATTTTGGGTAGCGGCGAAGTGTAATTACCCAGTAACCTGCTCCTTGCTAAGGAGCCGCAAAGTGGAATATTTGCACCTTGTCAAATCAAACAGGCTCTTAAAAAAAAACATTTAATAGCCGGCCTGTCCTTTGTGGCTCTGCCACGAGGCCGGTCCTTGGCACCTCCGGGGGGCTGAGCAGCCTGGGTTAAGTGGGAGGTGCCCCAGATACCTGGGGCATTCCAAAGAATTCCAAAGGCTTTCTCCGTGCCTTCCGCAGGGACAGGGCAGGCTGGAGCTCCCGGCTGCCCGGGGATGCTCCACGCACAAGGATTGCTAAAGCACGGCGCGCTGTAATGTGTTATGACACAGATCAGCTGTTGTTTTCCAGTCTCGGAGGAAACCTTGTGGAATCTCATTCCTTTGACTGTATTAAATTAGCTGCAAATGTTTGTCCTTTTCAACACAAACTCAAGGCCCTTGCGCTGGCAAAGGAAGCGCGGCCGGCGAGGCCGGGCGAAATCTCTTTAAAGCTATTGTTTCTTTGGAGATGTGGTTTACCTTTCGTGTTATAACAAAGTAAATTAATAAATGAAGGGGTAGGAGAGTTGTTACTATAGCAATCCCCATGGAAACCTCAAAAATGCCACAAACACTCATCCTCAGCCTCCAGCTCCTGGGAGAGCACGACTCGGGGTAAAGCACGGGGATGGCTCTTCTGAATCCAGCCAGGTTCCTGCTGTCCCTCCAACCGAGCTCGGGGAAAGGCAGGGCTCTCAAAAATAGGATCAGTCTGGTTGGGAAAGCCCTCCCAGCCCACCGAGCCCACCCTGTGCCCGATTGCCACCTTGTCAAGGGGTGCCACGGCCAGTCCTGCCTTGGGACATCTCCAAACCTCCCTGAGCAGCCCCTTCCAGGGGCTTTTCCTCCTGTCTTCCTCAGCTTTTCCTCCTGTCTTCCAATGAAGACAACCCTTTGCCTTCAGCATCCTGAATATCCATAGATCCCCCAAAACAAAAGGCTTTTCTAACCCACCCCAGTGAGCACGGTGCTTTGGGAAGTGTCTCTGCTGCCCTCGGGGCTCTGACCCCCCCTCCTCCCCAGGGTTTCCCAACCCCTCTGTTGGGAAACAGCTCCAAAAACATCGGCACAAGGCACTGAGTTTGCATTTTTGCCCCATCTCCTCATGTCTCTGCAACACGAGAAAGCTCTGGAGCGACTCAACTCCAAAGGGGGAGGAGGCACCAGAACCAGGACGAAATCAAAGGGCACCTGTTGAAAGAGTTCCTGCCCATCAAATCGTGGTATTTTTCCTCCAAAATTAATCTTGCTTTAGGAGCACTTCTGGGTGAATCGAATGCCACCAGCCTGAGTGAGATGGAGCAGTGAGCCCACGGCTCTGGTCACCCTGCCGTGGCTTCCACAGAGGGACACCCAGAATTGGTGGGTGGGAGAGTGGGCAGGGGCTGGCACAGGGTGCCCCTGGATCCCTGGGAGTGTCCAAGGCCAGGTTGGACGGGGCTTGGAGCACCCTGGGACAGTGGAAGGTGTCCCTGCCCATGGCGGGGCACTGGGTGGGCTTTGAGGTCCCTCCACTCCTGCAAGTGAAGAGCCCAAGGAGCAAAGGCGGGAGTGAGGGTCAGGTCTGGAGAACAGCCACATTCCGTGCTCAGCATCCGTTCGGGGCTGAATTTGGCTCCAAATCAGGGCTGACAATTAGGCCGTACAGTTAATATTTTTACAGCTGTTTTATTAATAACACATACAGAGCATCCAGCCAGGATTTGTTGGAGACACCTCAGGAAAACGAATGATGTAAATAACAGATGGGTGCGGAATAGTCTTACAAACAGGCAGCGAGATATTCCCATCTTGTTTAGAAGGAATTTAAATAGACAGATTGGAGATAAACAGGCAAACTGAGAAGAGGAGAGGGTGGGAATGGGGATGGATAAACCCCCAAGGTGCCTGGGGAGTCCCTCAAGTCCTGAGGATCGTGGCATCCATACGGATGGGGCTGTGCCCACCCGGAGCAGCCAGTGGGGGCACAGAGGAGCCTTTCCCACGTGTCTCCCACCCCAGCCAGGGGTTTAACCAGTTAAACCACCCAGTTTAACCCTGGTAGAATCTCAATACCAGACCCCCAGCCTGGCAATGGTGAATTAGGATAATTTCAACCTCCCCGCGATGATTTTGCCTTTAAATCTAAACTCTGCTATTCCACGGGTTTACTTCTCTGAACCTCACGGGATCTCTGGGCAGAACAATAAGGACAGAGAAGGGGGATGTGACCCAGGGAAGGACCGATTAGTGCATTTTTGGGGCCGGCAGCTGCCAAATGTGTGCACAACATGAGCTGATAAACATCCCCAGTGGGTGAGACACTAATGCTTTGTGTATGAAGGGTAAACCAAAATCATCTGGCACCAGTAGCCGGTGAATCATAGGGATTTGCACTTGGATTTGTACCTTGGGATTTTCTTTGGAGCTTGGAGAGCTCGGAGACCCAGCGGTTAACAGCTGGAACTGGAAGTCCGAGTTATGGGGTGTGTAATGGGAGGAGGGCACGGGGATGGCCAGAGGGGTCCAGCCTGGAAAAGGGAGACCTGAGACCCCCTTGCAGTGCCTAAAGGGGCTCCAGGAGAGCTGGGGGGGTTCACCTGGAGAAGAGAAGGCTCCAGGGACGTCTCAGAGCCCCTTGCAGTGCCTGAAGGGGCTCCAGGAGAGCTGGAGAGGGACTTCAGTGGAGATAGTTCCAGGATACAAAGTAGAGGCAGGAAGCCCACGGAGCTGGGTGTGCAGAGCTCTACAGTACAGACGTCTCCACACATAAATTTAACAATTATTATTGTGTTGCCCTTTTCCAGGAAAGGGTAAAGGAGATTTGTAGGAGCACTTAACACATGTAAATCCCCACCTCCTTAAAGCAAAGCACTGCGCTAAATGGAGCCATAAATATCAGGAGGATTCTGTCCTTTTGGAAATCGTGCCTTTTCCTTCCCTCTCCTTTCGATGCAATTAAACCTGCGCCTTATTATAACACAGCTCTTGGGAGCCAGACATTTAAGAAAACTCCAAACAGGTGTTTATTGAGAGAGACAACGATCTTCCTCGGGTTAAACGGGAGTCGAAGGCAAAGGCAAGAGGCAGTTTGTGTATAAAACGGCGCCTGAATCACAACTTGCTGTTGCTTTGCCAAAAATAAGCCCGAGCCTCAATGAGCCGCCTCTCCCGCCCACGTGCAGGAGCCGAAATGTTCACCTGGGGCTCCTCTGCCTGCTCTCAAAGCGCTCTGGCAGCAGAATCACCGAGCTGCCAAACACCTCGGAGCCCACCCCGTGCCCACCCTGTCCCCCAGCGCAGAGCTCGGAGTGCCACGGCCAGTCCTGCCCCGGGCACCTCCAAACCTCCTTGGGCAGCCGCTTCCAAGGCTTGGCCACCCTTGCCAGGCTCTCCATCCCACACCACGCACAGTGCTGGCTTCTTCCTCAGCCTGCCTGGGGCTGGAGGGTTCCCAGCAAAGCCCTGGGGGTGCCCCAGTGACCCCCCAGCCCTCAGGCTGGAGGAGAATCCCTGCCAGGCCATTCCCACACCTCTCTGGCTGCTCTTTGCAGAGCACCTCCAGCACCTTCCTGCCGCTGGAGAGGTGCTCGTGTGTAATTCATAGGTCACAATTAGCGCACAGAGCCCCGGCTGGAAATGAATGAGGTGGGGACGGGGCTTCAATCCCCGAATTCTGGAGTTCACACTGCCTGCCCGGCCCGCTCCTTTCACGATTCCTGCCATAACTCACTAACTGCTTCCCTGCCCACGGAGCTGCGCTTCCACCAGGGCGGCACAGGAGGAGAAGGAGCAACCAAAATCCCCTTTGGCACGTTTAATCAGACCATTATTTTGGAAGAAACGAGCAGGAATGTTAAATACATTTCCCCCCTTGTATTTTTTTTTTTTGGTGGGTGTTTTTTTTTTTTTCCATCTGTTCCGGCTGACGTGCAAGACTGGAGCTCTAGGAAGGAGACCGCTCTGCCCAGCCGCCTCGTGATTAATATTTCAGGATTATTCAAGTGGCCGCGGTGTCTGCTTGCAGGACATCTGGCTGCAACATGTGCCTCGTGAAGTTACACCTGTAAATCCCAGGGCTGGGAGGAGGGGGGTATTAAGGGTGCCAGGTGCCCTGCCCGGTGTGGGGTGGCAGGAAGGGGTAGGGGCTGGTGGAGGGACAGACTCTGTCACAGTCTGGAATGTCCCATTGTGTAACCCGGCCTGAGCGTCTGGGTGAGGTTCAAAGCCAGCCCGGAGCGCTCCGATCCTGCCTGAAAAGCTCACTTGGTTTCTTTCCCCTCCTTGGCCACTCTGAGGAAATACATAACGCGATGGAGCAAAGAGCAAGTGCTGGTGGCGGAGCCTCCCCGGCCCTCCGGCACCACCGAGGAGGGGATTTGCCTCCCCTTGAGGGAATTTCTCACAGCCAGGAGGAGAAAAGTGCAGGGGAAAAGGTCAGTGGCACCAGCAGGCAGCGGGTGTGAGAGCCAGCCCAGGCTGGGAGCACAAAGCCAAAGAGGCAAACAGAGTCCCTGCAAACAGGGAAAGCAATCCCAGACATCCATCCACCTGCAGGGCAGGTTTTCAGGGATACAATCAGCATTCCTGGCCTCCACAGCCTGGAACCCCCCATGGTTTGAAGAAGAACCAACACCAGCAGCTCTTTGGGGGGCTCCAGTTTTGCAGTTTGTGCCCCCCCGTTCCCTTTGGCTTTTCCCAGGGGGTTGGGTGATGGATTTCCCAGGTCCTGGCTCCTCCCAGACCTGGCTTCCAAAAAGTCAGGCCCAACACACGGACAAGGTTCTGAAGGAGCTGGTTTTCCAAAAGTTTTGAAGTTTGTTTTTCCACCAGCCAGAGGAAGAAGTGCAACCCACTGGACTTGGAAGAGGGAGCGTCTCCTGTTTAATTTTGCCGTTGCTATAGCGATTGATTAAATAAAATAAAAAAAAAAAAAACCTCAACTTGTAAATTCCAAATCCTAATTGTACTGACAACAATCTAAATGTGGCTGGAACAGTGAGTCACACTCCAGATTATGTGCCTCAAATACGTTTTAATTTCAATCTAACAAGGCAATTATTGTACAGTATGTTAATTCCGTATCATTTGATTAACAAAAACGTGCTGCTGCAGCTTTAGCACCTCTGGTATTTAGTGAGATCTATATCTATTGCATAGATAAACCTCTCTGCCTTGCTTGGTGCTGGTAATTAACATATAATATGCATATATGCCAGTGCACCCTCCTAGACACCACCAAAGTGGGAGGCCTGAGGGTTCAGCCCCTTGGGGAAACCAGGGGAATGCCCGGCCCCAAAAATGTTTCTTGCCAAAGGAAATGAACCCCCAGCCACTCCTGAGAGAGCCCTCTCCCCAAAGGGATGCTCCTCATCCCTCCTGACTCCACACAGCTCTGGCCCCAGTGGTCCTGCCCAACAGCACCCATCCGACTTCACACCCTCTGGCTGCATTTCCCAGTTCCCAACTGGTTTGGTGCTGCAGCCCTGCCCTGTCCCCTCCCTGCAGACCCAGACCAGGAGCTCCTCCAGCCCTGCCCTGCCCTGCCATTCCTCCTGGCTCCAGAGGGTGACATCCCACACCCCGGAGCTGCCGTGGCCCGAGTGCCCCAGGAGCAGGTCCAGCAGCTCCCAAAAAACCCAAAAAACCTCTGGTGGACAAGCTGCAGTCCAGGCAGAGCATTTGAGCCCTGCCATGGGCACGGGGCACATCCCAGCTCTGCAGCCACCCCGAGAACACAGCCCAGGTGGGGTGATGTCACCAGTGCTGGGACTGCCTTTCCTGCTCTGAAAACTAAGAAATATGGCAATTTGCAGGGAAAATATTTGGTTTAATCCCGAGTTCCGTAGTGCAGAGGGGCCCGCACGGCCTCGGTTTATTCATTTTCACATCTAATCCCATAAAAGCTTCTGTTTCTTAATATTGGGAGTTGCCAAGGAATTCGGGACCCTCTTCCAGCAATTAGGTCAATCCATAAAGCCCCGATAATGAGCTGTTGGTGACTCAGCCTTGGGACTTGGCGAGGGCGGCAGGAAGTTTTGGGAGCTGGCTCTGCTCCTTCCTCCCCGAGATCCCAGAGGGTCCCAAGGAGCAGCTGCAGAGCCCCAAAACCCAGGGGTTATCTTCTCCCAGAAACCTCTGGACACAGAGGGAAAGACCCAGAGGGAGATCTGGAGCCTGGAGACAGAGGAGGCATCTCCGTGTCTTTCAGGGCAGAATCCCGGAGGGAAAATGGGACCATTCCCTGGGAAAAGCTGGAAGATAAGGGTGGTCCCACGGCTTGGATGGAGGAAGCAGCAGCAGGACACGGTGTCGGGTCCTGATTCCCCTCCCGGAGCAGCACAATAATTTATTTAAGACGTGAGCTCCTCTGAAACCCCTAATTGATTCGAAGGCGTTCCGGATGGATATTTAGCTCCGAACAAATGGCTTTTCCTTTTCAATCCGTATTCCCCAAGCCTGGGTGCAAATACAGTCGAGCACCAAATCCCTTCGAGGTTTGGCCGCCAACACACGGAGGGGCTTTGGGGTTTGGGGCCGGAAAGAGGCAAAAAACAACTCCAAAAGTGAGTTGTGGTGGTTTGCAGAGCGAGTGCAAAGTGCTAAAGCTGTTTCCCTATGAATATAGATTGCATTTTTTTCCATGGCAAATAAACAAATGCATAAAGATGCATTATTTCATAAGCATAAAAAAAACCCCAAAACACCCTGCTGCAAGTATAGTGCTTTTAATTTGTTTTTATGATTACTTGTAATTAATTAGCATCAAAAGGAGATTATCAACACAGCAACGAATCGAAATTGTACCGGCAGACACAGGAGTGATTCCCGTGGTTTATCTTCATATTAGGATGGGGAAAAAAAAGAAATTATCCTTTCTTTTTTTTATTTGATTTTTTAACTGTGCCTAGATTGAAGTGTCAAAAAGTAGTGGCAGCACAGCCTAAAAATGGAGAAAAATGCCCCAAAAGAGGAATAACATCCCATAACTGCAAGCTGCGCAGAGACCACGCCACGCACATAAATATTCGGGGCAGTTTGACTGATTATTAAAGTTTCCAAGAGGTTTTTTTAGAAACCATGTTTGCACTTTATGGGGCAATTTATGAGGTCACTGCTCCTGCACCTCATCAAACCCCTCACCCTCGCGCTGAAAGCCGTAAAACAGCGGCGTTTTGGCAGGACCTGGAGACTTTTAACCCGTTCTTGGGAGCAGCACGGGGGATCCACCAGGAAAAACTCCAAAAAATGCTGATTTTCTAACCTTGCTGGAGGACTGGAGCGGGTTCTACGCAGGGAAATTCTAAGGACAGGCTTTCACTCAACCGAAGCAGCTCTAAAGTAGACGGTGCCAGAAGAAGGTGCCTCCCAATCCTTTTTAAGGCTTCCCTGCCCTCCCACCACGTCCTGCCCTCCTCTTCCACCATCCCCAGGGCCTTGGATGGCACTTGGCTGCTTGTTGGCACGCTGGTGTTCCTGCACCAAAAGCTCTGCCGAAATCCCAGCTGGGAGTGTCCCAACAGCCCACGAACCCCCCGTCAGGAGGACAGGAAGACCACCAAGCCTTCGAGTCGAAGATTCCTTGGTCTTCCAAACCTCTGCCACTCTTCTCCTCCTGGAAACTTCCTGGCAGCCACGGGGGCTGCCAATGGGGGAGAGCGATTCCTGGGAAGCTCTTTCCAAACCCCACTTTTCCGACGGAGCGCCGCCTCATCAGTTATTAATGAGGCACCGTGTTTGTCCCGAATTTATGATTGTTGATTCGCCCCCATCATCATATGAAATATTAACGCCGCAGTTGTACTTGCGACCATTTTGCAGACATTAGGCGGCCGATTTGCATATTCATGAGCGCTCATAAATGTTTAAGGGGACAGCGCAGAAAGCATGTGAGCTGTCAGCCAGCCAGTAAAAAGGCATATTTACTGTGTTAATAAGGGCTGGAGTTTATAGGACAAAACACAAGGAACAAATTGAATGGATTTTGGATCTCCCGTCGCCACCGGCTCCGGGAGCTTTTTGTCCTCTTGGTTTTGAGCTGAGGGAACTTCAAAGCTGGCTGTGAGATTGGCTCGTGGGGCGGCTGGGACGGCGTGTCCTTCTCCTGCAGCAGCCCAGGAGGAGCCGTGGGGTGTCAGGACTGCCATGCCCACCGCAAGGCTGGCCGTGGGGTCACACCCACGGGGAGGGGTCCCTCGGGGGGAATCCGGGGGCGCTGCCAAAGCCTGTGGGCAATGGGAATGGCACGGGAGAGCAGAGCTTCTTAGTGAAGCGAGAGGAGGAGGCAGTGTGTGAGTTCCATACCCGAAACCAGCAGGGCAACACTGGCCTGTCACCTGGAACGGCACAAGGAATGATGTCGTGGGATCATGGAATGGCTTGGGATGGAAGGGCCTTAAGGCTCATCCTGTTCTAACCCCTGCCATGGGCAGGGACACCTTCCACCGCCCCAGGTTATTCCAGCCTGCCCTTGGACACTCCCAGGGATGCAGGGGCAGCCACAGCTTCTCTGCCCACCCTCCCAGCCACCAATTCCTTCCCACTATGCCCTCCCACCCAAGTTTTTTCCCCCTTTGCGAGGAGGTTGGAGTTTCCCAAACCCCTTTCCATGTGGTGAGGTGGCTGGAGAAATATTCCCTTCCCAGCCCGTGTGTGGAGCAAAGCAGGAGGGTTTTAGCGCTCCGAATTTGCATGACATGCTTTGCTGAGGAATGAGGAGCCTTTTCCCAGCGCTGGGGCCGCGGGATGGAAAACAGGATGTTGTTGCCTGACGCTTTCCTTCTGGGGGTAGCATTTCAAACCTGTCTGCCAAACACCAGAGCCGGGGCTGTTCCGTGCCAGGCTGAGAGCCCCCCCCTGCCATTGCAGCCCCTGGGGGAACATCTTGGAGTGCTTATGGCTAAGGGAATGGGGGGGGTGGTTTGGCACTGCTTGTGATTTTGGCTGACTCAAACTGAGCTGACCCTGCTCCCAGTCCAGCAGGAGAACTGGGGCAGTGGGATGTGAGCCAGGCTGAGAGTCCCATTGCACAGCGACACCCGCATCCCTTGGGGTGCATCCCTTGGGGTGGGGGTCATGGTGCTGGGTGTTCCTGCCCCCTTGGGGTGACACTGGGGGGGTGACCCTGCTGTCCCCCCCAGCCTCAGGAGCCCCTGGCTGGGTGCCCACCCCCCAAATCATCTGTGCTGGAGAGACACTTGCCATCCTTCCAGCTCCGACACGTTTCTCTCTGTGTGCTGCAGTCCTTGGGCTTTAGGTTTTTTTTCAAGTCAGGCCTCTGAAATCTGAAGGTCCTGAGGGTCTCTTTTGACATTCCAGCAACATTTTCAATGAATTCGTAGGGAACACAGGGGAGAGAGGAAAAGCCAGGCTCCTGGAGCGTGTGCTGGAGCCTTTGGCTCCAGGTAGTGAGGTGGCTTTTGGGGTGGCAGTGCCAGAGGACCCCCAGACTGAGCTGCTTGTGGGCTGAAACTGCTACAAACCCCTCCAGAATTCCAGGGAAGAACATCCTGCACCTTTCCAGTGAGACGGGGCCATCCTGCCAGCACAACCCTCACGGTGTGAGTCTCCTGCCAAACTGGCACGAGGAACAGGACCAGCCTTGGGGTGTCCCTGTGCCACCCCCTGTGTCACCAAACCCAGAGCAGGGGGTCTCCACGGCCCCCTGGGCATCCCAAGCCCCTCACTGTGGGCTCAGCCTGGTCCCCAGCTCCTCCACGGAGCTTCCCCAAGGTCCCCAGGGGCTCTGCTGGAGATCCAGGGGCTCCTTGGTGTCCTCCCAGCCCTGTGGTTGTCACAGCAAAGGGACAGCCAGTGTTTGGGCACTGGGAGTGGCCCCCGTGCCAAGGGATGCAGGGATGGTGCCCATCCAGTCTCCTCGGGATGCAGGGATGGTGCCCATCCAGGCTCTGGGGGATGCAGGGATGGTGCCCATCCAGGCTCTGGGGGATGCAGGGATGGTGCCCATCCAGGCTCTGGGGGATGCAGGG
>JAWWEE010000218.1:0-19964 GCA_035221455.1 Xenops minutus | reverse complement strand
CTTTAAGAAAACCTTTACAAGTTTTAGAATTTGATAAGCAATTTCTAGGCTTTTACCCTTACCACCCATTACATAGGGGATCGGGGACCGGGAGGCAGCTGCGGGCTAAACCAGGCAGGGATGCTCCGTGTGCTCCCTGATCCCTTCCCCTGCCCGCTCCATCAGCTCCGACCGGGCTGGCTGTGCCTGGGCTCATCCCCAGGGCAAAACCCACCGGTGATTTGGGGCTGGCACCGCCTGTACTTGTGAAAACCATCGCAGAGCTAGAGACCGAGAACTGCCCCGGCTCCTGGAAGGAGCTTTGTAGGCACAGAGCTGGGGGAGGAGAGCAGAAATAGCTGCGAAGTGGCAGAAAGCTGCGACCAAAGCACTTCGCACTTAACCCACTTGAGAGTTGCCCTCCCAGGGAAGCGGCAAGTGTTTATCTACCAAGGACCCACCGCTGGGAGAGGCGAATTGCCTGCTAATTGGCTTGTGCGGAAGGCAAAGGGGCCAGGCTGGCTAATTAGAGTGGTCTTTACACCTCCCCTGTGAATTTGGACAGTGCAGGATATTCCCAGAGGGAGGTGGACTGCCCAGAGAGGTGACCCCATCAGTTCGCTGCGTCCTTTGATACCTCCCGGTGGGGACCGGGACCTGGCAGCTGTGAGACACAACCCTGAACTCTGGCAAAATCACCTCGAGGTTATTTGGAGTTAGCATTTGGAAGTTAAAAGCAAGGAAACAACGTGAGGTCTCTCTGGAGGTAAGTGAGAAGGGGGGAATAGGTTGGTGCCAGCCCGGGAGCGCTGGGATCGGGAGTCCAGGTCTGTGTTGAGCCTCATCCTGTGCTGGCAGAGTGACCTCACTTGGCTGAACATCTACTGTTCCTTTTCTAAAGAAAATTAGACTTAAAAAGAAAAAAAGATCATCTAGAAACAGTCCCCAAGCAATCAGCTGAGTTCAGGTGTGACCTGAGCTGGGAGCATTGCAGATGAGACAGAAAAGGGTGGAAAAGCCAAGAAAAGCACAGAGTAAAGACTGGATTTTAGAACAGCTCTTGGGGCGAAATGTTCTGGGTTTAAGGTGCTCTCAGGATCGCCAACTCACAGAATGGGATGGGTTGGAAGGGACCACAGTGGGCCATCTGGTCCCACCTCCTGCTCCTGCAGGGCCAGCCCAGAGCACAGGGCACAGGGTTGTGTCCAGAGGGCTCTGGGATATCCCCAGGGAGGAGACTCCACACCCTCTTTGGGCAATCTCTGGGTCACTGCCCAGCAAAGAAGTTCTTCCTCATGTTCAGGTGGAGCTTCCTGGGCATCAGTTTGTGCCCATTGTCTCTGGTCCCATTGCTGGGCCCCTCTAAGCAGAGCCTGGTCCATCCTCTGCCCCCTCCCTGCAGGCACTGATGGATGGCATGGCCCTTGTCCTGCCACAGGCTCCTTGGGTGACCTGGACAAAGCCACTTTGCCATTCCAAACAGCCTCAGTTCCCTGTCACTGCATGGGTAGTAGTGCTGTTTTCTTCCTTGGAGGAGCGATTTGAGGATAAAGGCATTAAATAAGGCTCATGCCTGGTGCTGAGGGAATGGGAAGTGAATAATTCCCAAAGATCATGGCTCCTGGAGGGAGCTGGTGCTAATCTGGGCTTTGGGACTCAAATGTGACACGTGGTGTCTCCAACACAGCCTGGAAACTGTAAATTGTTTAAACTCTCAAAGCTCTGCAAGCTCTGGGGCTGTGTTCTCTTTGCTCTAATAAAGCAGGATGTGTCCAATGCCCCATTGCAGAGGTTCTGTCCATACCTGTGCCCCTCACAGGGCACTGATGCATCACCCTGATCAGAGGCTGCTCCAGGAGGTGACTTTGGTGAGTGGGACTATGAGGACTTCCAGGTACAGCGTTGGGAATAGAGGGAAAAGTGATGGGAACAGAGAAGTTTGAGGTTGGTATCCATGCCATGATGGAAGTGGGGAACCTGCAAGCTTGAAACCAAAGTCACAGACTTCAGAGCCAGGCAGGGACTGTGTGGGGAGAAGAATGATTGGTCCATCGTGGCTTTTTGGGGTTCAGTTGTGGTGTGCTCTAAATACAGCCTGTCATAGCCTGGCCCCTCCTCAGAAGGATGGTTGGTTGGGAGCTGCAGCTGGGCTGTAACTCACCCCAATCTGTGCTTGGGGCTTGTGGCTGTGAGAGCTCAGGAGGTCAGGATTGCCCAGAGAATTCAGGGGGAACCTGAATGCATCAGTGTCCCCATGTCCCTTGAGTGCTGCTGTCTCTGGGGGCTAAAGGGCTTTTTCTGCCTGCTGGGACCCAAAACCAAGGAGTGTCACATCCCTGAGTTGCCCACAGGCCACCTCTTTGAGCACTGTTTGTCCCTTTTTTGTGGTGAGAGGAGAAGGACCCTGGCGATGAGCCCACGAGGGACGTCACCAAGCGGTCTTCTCTAGCATGATCCTGCTGATGAAGCCCATTCACATCTGCCTCATGCTCAAGTCTTGGAGGAAACCCTGGCAGGTGGGACCACAGCAGGGTTTGGGTGCCCAGCAGCAGCAGACCCTGTGTCAGCTCCAGTGACACTCCCCTGGTTGGCACCTTTTGCAAGGAGGATGTGCTTGGATGATGTTTTGCTGGTTGTCTCCTTGCCCCCAAATAGACACTGGTGACAGACCCCATCATCACTTGGTCTTGCAGTAGGGCGGGCTGGTGGCAGTCCTGCTTCATTCCAGCAAATGCATCCCTGCTGGCAGCCCCAGATTTGGGAGGATTGGATGTGCACAGAGTGTGTCTTCATAGCAGGGGCCTCTGAGTGCTGGTAGTATCTGCTCCAGTTCTGCTTTAAAACAAAAAAACCCCATCTGATCACAGTTTATTTTGGGCTTGGGGCCTCTGGTTTTTTTTTATTAGGTAAGAAAATTCAATGTGATGAAGTGTTGGGCTGCTTCTTGCTTCAAAGAGATCCCCAGGCTATTCAGAGCAGGTATCGCCATTGCAGCACAATTTTAGAACAAAGAAAAATAACCAGAGACAAAACTAAAAACAGGAACCAGCAGATAAACAATACTCGGGTGCTGCTGGCGCTGAGCTGGGCTCCTTCCTGCCCTCAACCATCTGGAGAGTCAGCACAGGGGCTCGGGGCAGCCCAGCTCTCCTGCTTGGCTCTTTTCAGCTGGGAAGTGATTGAAAAACCTTCCCATTCATAAAAAGCCTTGTCAGGGTGTGAGCTGAGCACCTGGGTGTCCCAAGTTCAGTGCTTTGATCCAGGCAGGATTTTTTGCCTGTTCATCCCTGGGTTAATGCCTTGCCCCAGCTCCAAGGAAGCCACGAGCGTTTGCACAGGGAGGGAAGAACTGAGTGGCAATGACTGGTGACCTCTGGAGGTGCAGAATCACAGTCAGTGCTTGTGGTTTTGGCTGCCTCAGGGATGCTGGAGGAGGGCAAACCAGGACAGGAGCATCCTTGGTGGCAGAGTCCTGCCTGGGTACCACTATTCCCAGCAGGTGTCATTGAAAACCAGCACGATGCTTGTCCCAGGGCGAGCCAGCTTAATGAGGGCTTGCTTATTGCAACACGAGCCTAAACACTGGTGTGTGGAGGAAGATGTCTCATTTAATCAGAAATAAGAAGTTTCTTTTTCTTTTCTGGCTTGATTTTTACTTTTTGAATCATGGTCAGATGAGTGCAAACTCTGTTTCGAAATGATGAGTTGTGAGGTTTCGTTCTGAGTCCTTGAGGACCCCCCTCTCTCTGCATCTCACCTCGTGCACCCTCCAGGCAGATGAATTTTATTGAAATCCTATCCACTGAGGAGGAATTCACTCACCTCAAGACTGTTTCTCTGATTATTTTGTTCTTTTTGCTGAGTTTCTTGCAGCCCTGTTTCTGCTCTTATTATGATTTAGTTTGCTGCTTTGGTTTTACGCCCTTGGGAAAACTCAACCCTAAAGTCAGGGTCAAGCATCTCCATCGCCATCAAGGCTGGTCCTAAGGCCACCTCATGTGCTGATCTGCAGGTGGGACAGGGCAAAGCTGCAGCCTTGGCAGCTGGTACTTGGTGCTGGGAGCACATATGGACTTGCTGCAGAGCAGTGAGTGGTGTGAGTCCTGCTCCTGGCGCTGTCAAACATCTCTGTGACTTTATCAGCTCAAGGGCAGCAGAGCCCAGAGCAAAGGACAGCTAAGGTGGGCAGTACTAGGGCTCTGCTTCTGGTATTTCTGTCTTTCTTGGCTCCAAAGCAAAAAGCAGTTACACTTCGGAGTTATTGATGTTTGTTTGCATCTCTTGGAGTTTTTTGTTTTTTGGGTTTTTTTGGAGTTCACAGTGTCTTCAACTCACAAGTGCCAGCCTTAAGCTCTGGTAATCTCGGGGATGGAATTTGGGAAATCCCGTTAAATAATTGCCCTTTGCAGCAACACAAATGGCTTGGATGGAGGTGTTTGTGTGGACATGACTTGTCTTAGGCATTTCTCAGCTTCCTGTTGGCTTTCCCTTCTGATCTGCTGAGCTGGGGGCACCCCGTGCCAGCTGAAAAGAGCAAAGCTGTTCCGGGAAGGGCTGGGCTGATAAACCCACTCGTGATTGACGTGGAAAGCGTGGGCTCTGTGGGTCCTACAGCCCCACACAGAGTTGCTGTCCTTCCCTGGAGGTTCAGGGTATGTATCCCCAGTGTCCCCAGAAACCTCTCCCCCCGAGTGGCTCTGCAGAGATGCAGCTCACGGGGAACCCACTGTCGATGCCCAGGGTGTTGTGCCTTGGGGTTTTTCTGGTGGTGTCGCTCGGTGCTACGTGATGCTGAGCACTGCTGGCTCTGACATCACACGTGGGAGAGTGGAGCTTCGTGGTTGTTCTGTCCCTTCTCCCTCTCTTGCCTTGCCCCAGGTCTTGCTGTCTCATAACTCACTGTGTTTGCCCTTCCCTGAGAGCGAAGCACTGGTGTGACCCAGGATGCCAGGCTGGAAAAAACATGCTGAGCAATAAAAAATCCATCCTGCCTGGTGTTATGGAAAGTCCGTGTCTGGATTTGGAATTTCCACCTCCCCCGTGGCTGCCCTGCCCAGCAGTGTGGCCCTGGGGTGCCCAGTGCTCCCTATCTCCAGGTTTTAGCTGTTCTGTGATGCCTTAGATGTGGGTTTGCTGCTGAAGGCAAAGTATTAGACACAAAACTGATGACCAGGGGCTTCTTGTTACAGGAAGATGGCAGAGCAGTTCCCGTATTTCTGCCTCTTCTGGATGTTTTTTGTTCCTTGCTTGGATGATGGTCTGTCCTTCAGTTGCAGTGGGTTTTTAAGCTCTTTCCCAAGCTGGAGACCTTTCCTCTCTGACTGCAGGTGTTTCTTTCTGCCTCTTCCTGGTATGTTGTGTCCGTGGTCAGCAGCCTGATAGATGGAGCAACAACAGAACTGACCATGCAGATGTGCTGTTGTCAGGTCAGGCTTGACTTTCAAACAGTCTTACAGGGGTGCTCTCTGTGCCCTGGCCATGGACTAACAATGGCCACCACTCTGCCTTCCTACAAAGCCATTTTCTTACGGGAATGTGTATTGGGAATTAATTGGGACTTTTTTTCTGCAAAGAAGCATCTCATGACCTAAGTCCGTGGCTGGGTTAATCCACTCCAGCTCTGCCCAGAGTTGGGTGATTGCCTTGGAGCTAATTCACCTTGCATTTAGTGGGGAGGGACAGGAATGTCCTGGCAAGACACAGGTCACTGTCTTGGATACCCCTTGGCACAAGCTGAGCAGTCCCAGGTAAGCAGTTCACAAAGAGGTGTCTGAGTTTAGCTGTTGGCAGTTTGGTGAGATGAATCACATCTCACATTTCAGTTCCTTGGGCAGGGCTGAGCCCCCCATCCTGCACTGCTGCCAAGAACACCCCCAGCCCCACAATGCCCAATTTGGGTGCCTGGCTGGCACCTGAGGGGAACGGGCAACCAAAGCTGGATGTAAAACTTAGGCTCTGTTTTACCCACTTTGTGTTACCTTCTGTAGGTGCTGTTTGATACTAAAAGGACTCAGAAACTGCTTTTGCACGTTAGGTGCTTTCCCTGCTCTGTGGTAGGAGTGTCTCACTCAGCCCAGTTCTCAGACACAGTGAGAACAAAGAGAGATCTCCGTGTCTTAGTAAGCTTTGCAGTTGTGTGTCTCAGTGAGCTTTCCAGTTCTCATGTTTTCTGGTGTGAATGAGGCTTTGCAGTTCAGGAAGGCAATGGCAGGAGGGCTTGGTTCTGTAATGTTCTTTATCTCAAGGGAGCTGTCAGGCTGGTACCTCTCTTCTTTCCAAAAGAGCATTTACCACTAATAAATTGGAATTTACTTTCCTGCTGTGAGCAAGTAGGGCTGTCCTGTGCTATTCCTGCCCTCAGTACTGTTGTCCTGTAGGCAGGTGCTTGTTGTTATTCCAGAGGAAGGTTTTCTTCTTGTACTATGAGTTTTATCTTCCACTTTAAGACAAAATCACTGTCTAAGCGTCTCTTTCCCATCTCACTTCCAAACACTGCAGTTTGCCCAGAATCCAGCCTTATATGCCAATCCCACATCAGTTTTAAGGTTGATGGTTCATATAATGGCTTGTTGCTCATTTATTACATCAAGACTTTCTACATGTGCTTTTCCAGGTGTCCTGGAGTGGGGGACTAATTGCTGTGAAAATCTTCCTTTCAGAGTCATTCAAGGAATGGATTGTATCTGTTGCTTATGGGATCTCCAAGTGACCAGTCCTGTCCTTCCCAGCAGAGACACATCCCTGTAGCTGGACAGCTCGAATGTGGTTTGCCAGCTTGCAGGGCAGCTCATTCCTGGCTGCAGTTTTCCATATCAGTGTGGTTGCTGAGCCCCCCAGACATCCAGTGCATCCAGGAGGTCAAATGCTTTCCTGTGTTGCCTGTTCAACCCAATGCCCAATTGTTTTGGTTGGTTTGGTCTTCTGGAAAACGCCCTTGATCTCGATGCCTGTATCACCAGTGTGTCACTCAGTGATTTTCTGTGTGGCTGGCTTCTCCTTTTGCTTCCTGCACACTTGCACTGTGCATCCTGACCACCAAACCCTCGAGTCTGCACTGTTCCCTGGAGCTGTTTCTGCTCTGGTTCATTCAATGGTACCCTGATGGCAGCAGATACTCCCAGCATTGGCCCCAAGTGCCTTTGTTTCCCCCTTTCCAATCCTGTGCTGGGTGATCCTGTCCTGCTGCCCCTTCCCCACAGCCTGTGTCATTTTTAAATCAGGGACCCATCACTGAGGTCTTTGTGTCCCACCTGGGAGTAGAGCAGGAATGAGGTGTCCAGGTTCCTGTACATCTCTCCTGTGTATTGATCTTAGGGTGATTGAGCCAGGCTTGTGCAGACAGCAATTAATGACAGCTTTTTGTTTCAGATTCTCCTTTATGTCCTGGGTGAAGATGCTTCATTTCTGGTGCCCCCTTCCTTTCTTCCCTCCACACCCCAAGGAGGACTATAACAGAGGAGGGTGGTATATCTTTTTCCTGGTTTTGTTTGCTTGTTGGCTGGATTTTTCCCTGTGTAATACAGCAGGGAGCATCACGGGGACTCTACTGGGGTTCACATTTGTGATCTGTCCTGCTCCAAGTCATTTGGCTCCTCACTTTATGGACAAGAAAGCAATCCCACAGTGTGCCCAGGCACTGCTATGACTGACTTCTCAAGAAATCAGGCCTCATGACAAGTTTTTCAGTCCTCTCAAGCCTGTACCAGCACCCAGGAGCAGTTGTGGTGGTGCTCTCACCAAGCCAACACAGCTTGGGTGGGTGAGTAGTTGTGTGGGTGGATTTGCAGAGATGTGAGCGGTGACACATAAGTGGATTTCTCTTGTGTTTCCCCTCTGTGGCCTCATCAGTGGTTGGTTTTGATCAGTTTGTGCATGGCCAGGATGTAGTAAGGGCTTGGTCTGGGTTTTGGAGAAGATTTTCCATGTTCCTTCCCTATTGCCTGTTCCCCTGTTGGCTGGGGAAGTGGTGACTCCCCAAAGGTGAGGTTTTGCTGTCCAAGGAGCAAATGTCACTCGTGGTCCTTGCCATGGCTCAGTGCTCTTATCCTCAAGGTGAGATCACTCCTGTCCTTGCCCAGTGGAACAGGAACCCAAAGCCCGATAAGGAAGGTGCCAGGGTGTTTGGATGGTGCGAGCACCCTCAAAGGATGTTTGTCAAACCAGTTGCCTCCTGGATCTTTTGACACACTGCCTTTGTGTGGTTTGAAGGAACATCTTATCACCTTCATCTCCCTGCTCTTTGCAGAGCACTTACTTGGTGGTAAACACACGAAGGGTGAAGTTTGAATCTTGAAAATCGCAGTTTCCTCCCCTCATTGCCCCGATTTCTACAAAGGCTTCCTCCAGCTGTTCCCTCCCTCGGCTCTGAGCTTCTATCTTTGGCTCCTGTGTGGGGTGGACAGGGAGCAGTAAAACCTTGCAAGCAAAGGAGAGCTGAAACCCAAGATTTCTTCTGTAATCTAAGAAAAACAGCCACTGTCACTGGAGGAGCAGGTACCACACCGTGTGTCACAGCTGTGTATCCAGCTCCTCCAGGGCAGTGAGGATGCACCTGGAAAACATCCTGCCTGCTGCCCACTGCCCATTGGGAGGATGAAATGCAGGAGGCAGAAAGCTAAGGTGTAGGTCAGAGGAGATGACCTTGCTGGGGAGCTCGTACGAGGATCTTGCCCTTCAAAAAGCTCTGCTTAGAATCCCTTTGCTTTTAATTACAAATTAAGCGGGTTTCCTTCTGTTGCAGCCTCAGCCCAGGCACCTCTTTTCTTCAGCCTCATCAGGCTTGCCCATGTGCCCCCAGTGCCCTAAGCCCTTTGGCAGCATCACGCCAAGTGCTGAGTCACGTCCCAGCAGCAACCAGGGAGTTGGTGTCTCTGTGAGCCACTTGGTGTCCCTCCACTCATTGCCACTGCCAGCTAACCTGGGCAGTGTGTTCATAAGCTGATCCTGGTGGTGAAGGGGCTTGTTTTTCCTCTTCTGTTTCCTGCCCAGGATGCTCAACCTCAGAACAATCGGGGCAGGAAAGGGCGTTATCCTGCCACGAAGGTGCCCGGGGCTGTTCTCTGGTGCTGGTGGAGCAGTGCCTTGGTTCCCTGCTGCAAGGTTCTCTCTTCCCAAGGAAGAGAGAGAGCTTTCAGCCAGGTCCTTTCCTGCCCACAGGCATCTCAAGGAGATGCTGCTGGGATTTGCCATCATGGAAGGGGAAATCTCTGGCTGGGTTTTCTCTCTTGGAGAGTGGATTAGAGCAGGGCACTTTCCTGCCTGGGGTGGAGCCTCCCCAGGGCATCATGATGGAGCCATCCAGGGTGGGGAGGCAGGGATTTGCCCTTGTTGGATTAGAGGGGGCCACTGTCCCAGGAGGGGTTGGTCTAATCCTCTTCACTCCTTTATTTGGGAACACCAACTTTGGACTTGATCTTTGAGCTCTTTCCCTCTGTTCCCATCTAATGGTGGTTGTCCTGGGCTCCACCACTACAGAAGGAGATCAGGGAGGTCCTTTGGATGTTGAGGACAGGACTCACATGGACCATAGTATAAGAAAAGTGTTTTTCCATTCTGAAAAGGAGACATGCCCTGTCCCAACCATGTGGGAGCTGCTGATGTATCTCCTCAACTTGCCTGCTTTGCAGCAGGACCTTCTGCTCCTGGGCATGAAGAAGTTGAGGAGTTTGCTCTGATGCTGAGCTGGAGACAAGTCATGGAAGAGAAAGGTCCCAGGACAGTGGGGGAACCACAGTGTGTGCCAGCAGGGTGGGAAGTCCCTCTCATGGAGCTGTGGTACCCTGAGGGCTTCCCACAGCTTGGCACGAAAATGCAGTCCATTTTGTTGGTAGGTTGTTCTTTTTTTTTCATAGTGTTTGAAAGCTTTGGCAGTTTTGCAAACCTTGTGCCTCAAAGTAGGACAAGTGAAAATCTAAAAACAATCATCAGCAAGTTCCTGCTTTTCACCAAGGGGTAAATGTTTACCTGTTTGGTGCTAGTTAACAGGAACATTGTAATTTGTCTGTTCACCTTTGTAACTGGGACAAACAGAGATGACAAAGCCTCTTAACTAAGCAATCTTGGATGGAATTTCCCCAAAGTTCTTGCATTCGTGCAAGGACAATTTCACAAATACTCCTAAGATTCTTCCCAAACTGAGCTTTGGTGTGCTATGGCTTTTCTCACTCACTTTAATCACTGGGGTTTTTGACTTGTTAGAAAATTATCAGGTGCCTTTTGGGCACTCAGGCCTTCAGAGGAAGGGGTAGGTTCATCTTTGCCCCATGCCCATGACCTTGCAATTTTTTGACCGTTTGGTGAAAATAGGACAAAACCTTGATGCAAATTGGTTTCCCTCAGGACATGGTGCTCTACAAATCAGGGGGCTTAAACGTTGTCACTTTTTTGGCTGAGAAGGCTGTGACATCACTGGCTTGATGCAACATTAAGGAGAGCAAGCCTTGCCCTCTGCCTGCCTCGCCCTGAGCTGTTTGTGACCCCGAGCCTGGGTTGGTGTGGTTGGGGTTCCTGTGTTCCTGCTTCCCCTCTCGGTCCCTGTCACCTCCTCCATCAGGGAGGTGCTCCCTGCTGCTGGTGGGTGGCTGTCCTGTGCAGGAGACACAGAGGGACTCTGGGCATGTGTGATGGTGTGTTTAGCTTGGGTGGTCAGCTCTGTGCTTGGACCAGAGTGGTGCAAGGCAATTGGAACTGTATCTAGGTGACATCTAACCAGCTTCTTGTGAGAAGTCCGGTCCTTTCTGACCATGTTGATTCCTGCAGGTGACAGGAGGATGGCATGGGGCATAAGGAGTGTGCCTGGAGAGCTGGAGATTCACCTTCTTCTCTTGACTATACCACAAGTTGCTGTGGGACAGCAGAAAAATTCCTTAACTCTCCCAAACCTTGGCTTCTCTGCTTCAATGCTGATTGTATGGGTTGCATAGTGTTTGGAGGCTGCTTTTGAGGTGCAGCTGCTGGAGGAGGGAAACCAACCTCCTACCAGAGGACTTGAAGTCCCATAGCATGAATTTTAGTGCTGAGGTCCAATGTATGAGTGAGGTGTGGTGGGATAAAGGCCTTTTGCTTGCTTTGCCAGCTCTTGCTCACACTGCAGAGCAGGAGAGGCATTCAACCTGGCCATGCTTTTCCATACACAGTATCACAGAGTCATTCAGGGTGGAAAAGACCCCCAAGAGCGAGTCCAACCTTTGACTAATCCCCACCTTGTCACCAGCCCAGAGCTCTTAGTGCCACGTCCAGTTGTTTCTTGAACACCCCCAGGGATGGGGACTCCAAACCTCCCTGGGCAGCCCCTTCCAGTGCCTGACCACCCTTTCTGTAAAGAAATCTTTCTGCTGTCCAACCTGATGTGCTCATGGTTAATGCCTCGCCCAAGAGCAATGCTCAGTCGTTGCCTGAGGATGTTCCCCACAACTGCTGCTGTGTCTACTCTTTTCCTGTCTCCTGGGAGCAGTGTCTCCAGGTGTTTCACACAGGGGCCAGCCAGATGTGTGGGCACCACGTTGTGTTGCCTGCAGAGCTGCTGTCAGGAGAGTTGTGACGATCTGATGTTGGAAGGTCTCTCCCTGGTGTTTTGTCTCGGTTGGTCCATCCCTTCTCCCTTTCCTGAGTGGGTGCTGTGCTCTCATTGGAAGCATTACTGTCTCCTGGGGAGCTGGCAAGGAATCCCACACCTTTCACAACATGTTGCTCTGCTTGGCAATGCATTGGACAGCAGCCAGCCTTGGTGACCAGGGTGTCCCCAAGGGTGCCAGAGCATGACCACTCACAGCATTTGCCCTGGGTGTGTTGTGAAAAGTGACTGTGCAGTGACTGCAACATCCCTTCCACCTGCTCCCAGTACCTGCACCTTGTGGTTTTGCCAGAGCAGCTCTTGGTTCAGCCACTCTTCTGCTGGGAGTCCAGGTGGGAGAAGAAGATGAAGGGAGAGATTTTTTTTCCCCTGTAGAGTTGCTCAACACCCTCATAAAAAGCAAAGCCTTGATCCAAAACCTTGACCTCAACACTTGTTTTTCTTAGTGTTCTTGAGATGCATAACAGGGCTCCTTGGAAGGTTATATTATGTCCTCCAGAACTGTCCCTTGTGTTGTGATCTCGTTCAGTGTGGGTGGGAAGGAAGGGAGAGTGGGGGGAATATACAGTAGAAAAGGTTGCAAAGTTTCAGCTTGGTTGTGGTGGACAAACTTGAGTCCTTTCCCACCAAAAATGCTGCCCTAAGCACTGCCTTGGGAAAAGAGGTTTGAATTTGTGTGTGGTCCAGAGCACAAAAGAAAAAATAAACCAAATATCCTAAGACTGTGTTTTGTGGTTTGAAAGTTATAGGAATTAGGAATAGTCTTGGTTAGATTTTGTCCTTAAATTCCCTGCCTGTTGTGTGGTGGGACATGAGTGGGAAGGGACAGTGGGGCTGGTGTGGGGTGAGGAGCCTGTCCCCCTTGGAGGACTGAGCTGTGCCCTAAAACGATCTGACATGCAGGAAGGTGTATTTTTGTGAGCTGGGTGTTGTAAGGGGTGCCTGTGAGTCACACCATGCTCTTAGTCACCGTTTTCCTCTTGCCACAAGCCATGACTAAGGTGCTGGTGTGCAATTCCTGGCTCATTCAGCCTGTGGCACCCCAGCAGAGCATTTCTTGGTGTTCCTCACACATGTGCTGTGGATGGATGAAACTTATGGTGAAGATCATAATAGCAGGCTGTGGCAGTGGGACACAAGAGGCAGGAGCCCATGAGCCTCTCTGGGGTGAAGCACAGAACTTGCATTTGGCAGGTCAGTGGTGGTTCTTGCGTGTTTGCTTTCTCCTCTTTGGAGCTGTTGGTGGGTTGTCTCCAGCACAGGGAGGACTGAGGGGCAGGGCTGGAGCTAACCTTCCCACTCCCTGGGGTCTTGGGGAGCCCCAGCAGCCAGACACAGCTTTCCTGAGCCTTTTTGGAGGAGTTACTGGGAATTAAATGTGGGTGGAGGTGGCCACGCTGAGTGCACCAAGCAGGGAGGATCACGGAGCCTCTGCTGAGATCTCAGTGACTTTTGTCCCATCCAGGGCAGAGACAGGGGGCTGAGATGGATGCAGCCACCACTGAATACTGAGCACCAAACATTGACCAGATAAGCAGAGAATTGAGAATTTGGGGTAGCTTTGGGAACTGGATGGGTGTGTGGCATAGGTACAGGAGCTTGCTGTCCACACTGAAAGCAAAGGCCTCCTTGGTGGGTGGGTTTTGTATTATTAGCAGGTTATATTTCTTCTTCCTGGATTATATTTGTGCATTTGTGTTGCCTCTAATCAAGAGGCAAAGAGTCCATGGGATGGACCCATCTCTGTGCTTTGGGAGAGAAGGGACACCTGTCCCAAGGTCCCTCTGGACTCCAACCCTGGCACTGCAGGGGAGGAGGGAACCTCTGCCTGGTGACCTCTTTGAGTGCTCATGGTCAGGCACATCTGAGCAGTAAATCTTCTGGGCAAGTGCCTTTTATGTTCATGGTGTCCCAGTTGCATTTGAACTGGGTGGGATAAAATCCTCCTCCCCCATGCCAAGGTTTCAGGGATGTGACAGGGCTGCAGCAATCGCTGTTTCACAATGTCCTCGGGTGTTGGGGCTGACATCCCCTCTGTGTTTTCCCACATTGCCACAAGGGCACGTGGACCTTTTCTTCATGTTGGCCGTGTGGCAGCAAGGTGACAGTGCTGGTGGCTTTCCTGGCCACTTGGAGTGGGTTTGTGACCATTGTCAGACACTAGAGCTGCCAAGGGCAATCCATGCCCGTGCAAGGAGTAGGAGTGTGGACTCTGCTGCCACCTTTCCCAGATTGGACCACTCTGAGATCACTCCCAGCCTGGGCTGTTCTATGATTCCCATCTGAGCTGTGATCTGTGGCAGTGTTACCTTCAGTGGAGTTAAACCCTCGATTACCTCCTCACCACAGACACGTAAGTGAGACTAATCCTGCCCCACAGACGGAAGTTGTGAGAAGGCAGAGATGTCTGCAGTAGGTCTGGGCTGCCTTGGCCCCACTGCCTCTCCTGATTGACTCATGGACATGTTGCCTCCTTTCCTTTGCCAAGGCTGGCAAGGACTGGGGAGCAGAGGGAAGGTGACAGTCAGCAGAGAGGCGTGTGTTGTCGGCTTTGGGGTTGGCAGGGGTGCCACGGGGCAGTAATGGGGTGGTGTTTCACCACTGTCTGCACTGCAGCAGGAGCATGGCTCCCTTCCTCGCCCTTCACTAAGGACCTTGCATACTGTACTAACTTTCCTGCTTCTTCCTTTGCAGGAGATGAATTAAAATGCAGCACACCACGTGCACAGAGGACAGGATCTACCACGCACTGGAAAGATGTCTACATGGGCTTAGCAGAGATGCTGTCTCCAGCAGATGGGCTGGTAGGTGATCTGTTAACCATGGGCTTGTTCTTCTGTCTCTGTGTGATCTGCTCACCTACCTGGGCTCCTGGGCAAAGGAGAGCTGCTGGTGCTTCCAGAGGTTTGGAGGGCTTTTTTCCCCTTCCAGTGTTCTATGTGGGATCCAACCTAGTCAGTCTTCCTGAACCTCTTACTGTAGTAGGATGGTTTTCCAAGACACTGAACAAGTCACGTTAGGTCTTACCTCTGTCAAGACTCAGCAGAGAAGTCGTGCATGTTGCCAGCTGTCCATGCTCAAGAGAGGAGGAGGCTTTGTTCACCACGAGGAAAGACTCCTTTGTGCAATCAGCCAGCCTGGCTTTGATGCTCAGAGTCCCCAAACCCTTGGGCGTGGTCTCTGCTGCATTGTCAGGAGCAAGCCCAGAGATACTGTTATTGACTTGGTTTAAACCTGGGTCAGACACTGTGATGGCCATAAAGATGTGAGCCGTGTTCAGAGGGCTGTGAAGGCATTGGGAGTGACAGAGGGCAGAGCAGCAACAAGCAGAAGTAATTTTTGTGTGTCCCTTTGACCTTTCTTTCTCATGCTCATGTTTGTGAGCTGCAATTGAATCACTCCCAAACCCTCTTGTGGATAAAAGAATCAAAATGTATTTGGTGGGCTGTCAAATTCAGATTCCTTTTTGTCTGTGCTGTTCTTTCAACCCTTTCTGCTTTTCTTTTTACCTATAAGTCAACAAAGAGATGCAAATAGTATCCCACCTGCTGCCAAATACCCTTTTGCTGTGTCCATTCCCTCACACCCCCCGTAGCAATGCCAGGTGATGCTGTAGCTGTAGCATCACCTGGGGTCTTGGTGTGTGCAGGTAGGACCAAGAGTCCTGTGTCCTTTTTGTCTCCCCATGCTCTGGGAGCCAGGCCCTGAAGTGTGACCTACATTCTTGGTTCCTGGAAGCGTGACCTTGTGTTTGGCACCGTGACAGTGCGTGTCCAGAGGAGTCCATCTCGCTGCAGAACTCACCTCTTCCTGTAATTACAATCAATCAAGTCCTGTGTCACTCACAAACTCTTAATCCCAGCCCCCCAGCACTGGTGTTTGTGTTAGGGAAGCCTTTAAACAATGACTTTGTAATTCTTCTGGCTCGTTGGCAAAGACCAGGCTGTCCAGGGTGGGGGTCGGGGGTGGTGGGCTCTGCTGGAGCCAGCTGTGCTGCCCAGGGATTCCTAATGATTTCCCCCCATCTCTCAGCCTGCTGGTTCACAGTCCTCTTCATGTGGGTTTGGCAGAACGACCTGGCATTCCTGGGAGAATCTCAGGCGTTTTACACAGCAGAAAGTCCCCTTTCATCAAAAGCATTTGTGCTGTTGCCAGAACTCTTCAGCGTGCCCCGTTTCCGCAGCCAGCGCTGGGTGGTGTTGGGGGCTCTGCTGTGCCCTGGCCCAGGTTCTGCTGCTGGGGAGCCCCTCCAGTGCCTTCCCCTGGGGGCTGTCCCTCCTTTTAACTTGCTGGCTTTGAGGAGCCTCTCCCCTCGGAGGAGTAGGAAGTATTTGCAGTAACGTGTAGGATTTAGGGAAAACAGAGCACAATACACCCACACCCCATAGAGTGCATCCCGTTGCTTTTCAAAAACAGAGCAGAAATGTTTTCACATCCTTCTGCCTTCCCCATGTTACAAGCAACACTTTCATTATCCCCGTCCTGTGTCAGATCCAGGCTGTTATTTGTGGCAGGGTTGTTCCTCATGTAGTCAGTGAATCCTTCCATCTTGTTTTTAGCTGGGCTGTAACCTTCTTCTTTCTCTTTTGACTTCTTGCCTCACTTCTATTTCCCAATTTCTTTGCTTTCCCCTCCTTTTTACCATTTCCATACACCAAAATAGCACATCACATTGCTGCTTTTGGGGCTGAGACCTCGCTAGAGTTTTGTTCATTTTAAAATTATTTAATGCTTTATTTTTACATGAAAATCCTACAAGAGGTTCCTCCAGGTGAGTAATTGTTTCCAACATGTTGTTTCCCCCCTGTGTAAGTGACTGAGTCTCTGAGGTCTGTGAAGTCAGCAAAGAGAAGTTGTGAGTGCTTTGACCATCCCAGATTTATACCCTGGATGAGCCCATGGCCAGGTCTGGGGTCTAAATAGAAGGTCTTTCTGCAGAGTTTATTGGAGGAACCAAATTAAAATGAATTGTCTCTGGTTTATAAAAATCCCTGTTAGAAAAGTGCTTGGAAGGACAACCTCCTTTTCCTCCTGCTGACCCTGTTCAGAGTTTGAATTGCTTTGTGTTGCTGGACAGAGTGATAAAGGAAGAAATATATTTTACTTTTTGCTGGTGAGCAGAGAAACAGGGAGTTTCTGGTGAAGGACAGCCCTATTTTTGGGTTTGGCAGTGCCAGAGATGCTGTGCTGGAGTCAGAGGTGGGAGAGGGGCTGGAGGATCATTATGGATGGGACTTGCTGGAGAGTCTGGAGAGCAGCCCAGTGCCTGGAAGGAGCACTGAGATCTGCTGTTTGTGTATCTGCCACAGGGCTGCACATGGGTCAGGGAGCATGAAGGATGCTGGTGAGGGAGGGTGGATGAAGGTCCCTGGTGAGCTGGGGGAGGAATGTTTGATGAAGTGTCTCCTGTGGTGCCCAGGAGTTCATTCTGCTCAGCTCTAAAACACAGAAACTTAAGATCCTGCTCAGTTACATCAAAATACTCTCCTGGGGAAGGAATAAAATCTGGTGTGGGGCTCCTCCAGCTTAGTCACCAGGTAGTGAAACGCTCTGGGCGCACAGTGAAGGTCACTGATTACTAAACCTGGCAAATTTTAACCTTGGAGCTGATTTCTCCAGGCTTGTTGTGGGTTTTCTTGCCATAGTCACTGCCCAGGTTGGGTGGAAGTGCCTGGAGTGGCTCCAGCCCTGGGAGTGGCTCCCTGTGCCTTCTGCTGGATATCCATATCCATAATCAATATCCAAACCACTGCTTGGGTATGGGATCTGTGGGTTGGATTGCTGTGCAGGATTCATCCCGAGGGGATGCTGTGGCTGCAAGGCTTGGACTGTCCCCTGTCCTTCGAGCACCTCCAACCCCTCATTACAAACTGCTGCAGGTCAGCCCTTGGAGAAACCACCTTCCTTTGGCGAGGACGTGGGGGAAATGGTGGGAGTGGGTTTGGGGGAGGGAGGAAATGGGGTCTTTTGCTTTCCACCCTCCAGCTGTGTCACTTCTGATGGCATCAGGACTTGCTGCCCAGCCCCAGCACCGTGGGCAGTTTGGGCACAATGTGGTATTTCTGCTTTATTTCTTTCATTTTTCCGACTCGAGAGGTGCCCCCTACAAAGAGCGGCGGATGGGGAAATGCCACCCCCCGAGGGCAGGAAGGAGCTGCTTTGGGAGGAGGAGGAGGATGAGGAGGAGGAGGAGGAGGGCATCTCGGTGCACTTCTCAGAAAAGAAATGGCAAAGCCTCATCCTTCCGAGGCCGCCCACAGGGCTGCAGCTGCCCGGGCTCTTGGCACCTTCTCGACACCGATAGCGATCAAAGCGTGAGTGGGTGCTGTGCCCAGGCTCCCTCCTGCCATGGGGGGCTCGGTGCAGCCCCTGCCCACCACCCTGTCCCTGCTTGGAGCCTTTGCTGGAGGCTTTGCTCTCCCAAAGGGGGATTTTTTTCTTTGGGTGTGCGTCATGTTGTGCTCAGTGGAATCTCGCTGTGTTGGATGCTGGGATAAGCATGGCTTAATCCTGCTTTTGCCACAGCTCTGTGTGTCACAGCCCCAGGATCCCCCAGCTGGGGACATGAGGTGTTCTGGGCTGCCTGTGTTGCTGGCAGATAAATCTGACTCATTTTCCATGTATTAAGAAAAAATAAATAGTGCTGGGTCACTGGTTTGGTGAAGCAAGACCGGATGGATGGGCATGAGGGCAGGGTGGATGTCAGCAGTTTTTTTAGTTGTGGACTTCCCACTGCCCTGCTGGGAGGTCTCCTGTGCCTCTTGTGACGGATTCGTTGGATTTAGGGGCTGGAAGGTGGAGCTCTGGATTGTGCTGCCTATACAAAGTGCATTTATAATGCTGATTCTGACACCTCTGGAGACATGGACTGCTCTCCTTTGAGGTGTTCAGGGCTCTGTGAACCTGATTTTGTTTCCCACTTCCCTCAGCCAAGAGCTCTGCAAACCCTGCCTCGTCATGGCCTTAGGTTGGTGAGATGAAGTGTTTCCCTTCAACACAGAACCTCTCAGACCTTGCACAGCTCACTAAATTGGGGGTGATGGGGAGCTCAGCTCCTGCTTGCAGTGATGACAGGAAGCATCCCTGTGCTCACCAAGGGGGACTCCTCAGGGCATCCCTCCACTCACTCCCTTGCATGTTTTTTTGGGAATTAAAGAGCAAGTGCAGAGTCCAGGGGAAAGCCTGGTTCCAGCTTCCCACATGCCCTTGGTGCACATCTAACCTTGCCCACCCTGGGACAGGGAGAGTGCCCAGCACGGTCTGGTGGTGCTGGTTTTGAGCATGCCTGGAATTGTGGGATGGACTCAATTTGATCTTTGTGCTGGTGTTGCTCTGGCCTGGTGTAAAACATCACTGCTGAGTTGTCCCTGTTGGTTGTTGTGCCAGTTGTGCCCTTTGGTGTGACACGATTCAGTGTCACAGCAGAGCAGCACTGTAACATCTGCTGGGGTGTGCTGAGGTGAGGGGGGGCTGCAAATAAACCTGGCTGGAAACCTCACCTGGCTGGAAACCTCACCTGGCTGGAAACCTCACCTGACTGGAAACCTCACCTGGCTGCAGCCTCTCAGACCTGGGAATAAACCAAGTGCTGCTCTGCAGCTGGTGAAGTCCCCAGGTGTCACCACAGCCCCAGCTGTGTCCCAGTGGGACACAGGACATCTGCAGAGGGACAGAGAGATCCTTTCTGCTGTAAAGATCACCTTGGGCTTTTGTCCCTAACCTGTGCACATGAAGAGCATCACCCTCCCTGCCCAAATAACCTTTTTAGTTTGGGTGCAGGGGGTGTGGTCGCAGGGACTAACTCTGTTCCCAGTGGTGGGAAAGTGGATGGTTGTGACCTGGACTGTGTGAGGAGGGAAGGGAATTCCCACTCAGGTCTGGATCCCTGTCCTGATGGGGCCGGACACTTTGCTTTGCTGTGTGGTCTTTGTTTATTGTGTCCAGGATTTCCGAGCTGCATTTTGTGCTTGAGACTATTTTTGCAAGAGCACAGCTGTTTTGGTGTGTCCCTGGTTAATGCAGCTCTGCCAGATTTAGGAGCTCAGATCCTGGCAGCTTGCTGCTTCTCAGCACCAATTAGCTTAATTCCAGGGCAATTCCAGAGCCTTGCTATGACCCTGAGTTAAACAGAGATTTGCTTGTAATAATATTGTTCAAATATGCCTGGTTGTATCCTGGTGCTTCAGCTCCAAGCTCCCGTAGAAGACCCAAAAATGGGTGAGAAGACCTCAGATCTGAAATACAGAATATCCTCAGCTGGAAGTGACTCACAAGGCATCATCAAGTCCAACTCCTGGCCCTGCACAGACACCCCAACAATCCCACCCTGTTCCTGGGAGCATCATCCAAACCCTCCTGCAGCTCTGGCAGCCTTGGGGCTGTGCCCACTGCCCTGGGGAGCCTGGGCAGTGCC
>JAWWEE010000217.1:0-20120 GCA_035221455.1 Xenops minutus | reverse complement strand
TGCTCCAGGGTGGAGCAGCAGCGATATGAGCCCCCCCCCCCCCCCTCCACGCCACATCCCGGTGCTCCCAGCCCTGTTCCCGTGGGAACCTTCCCAGGAACAGCAACTGTGCCGGATCATTGATCCCTGTCCATCCCAAACGCGAGTCCTATCCTGCCCAGAGCGTCCAGGGGGAGATTCCTGGAGGAAGTTCCCGGGAAAGCTTCGTGGGGATTCCCAGGGAAGTTTCCCGGGGTTTGAGGGGGAAACTTCTTTGCCGTGGGACCGTCTGGATTTTTGGGGGGTCCCAGGGGCCTCCTCGGAGCCAGGAATATCCCACTGTCCATCGGGAATGCCGACCCATGTCTGGCAGAGCCAGGAGGAAGGATTTTTAACCTCATCTTGCCTTTTGCTTCCAAAGACTCGAGAAAACCACAGAGGCCTTGGAGAAGGCGCCAGTAGCTCCTGATCCCAAGGGAATGGTGGAACTGGAGCGGGGTTATCCAAGGGCAGGTGGATGGGACGGGAGCTCCTGCAGGGCGAGAATTTTTGGGCTCTCCGTGGATCAGCTCCAGTTAAAACACTGTTGGAGTGGCTGGAGCTCCATCCCGCTCTTCGTGTCCATCTGTCCATCCCAGCAGGAGCTTCTCCCTCCTCCCTGCCTGCCCTGGAATGGTTTTCCATCCCTCCCGAGGTGATTTACTATGTGGTGCCCCCTGGGGTTGGATCCGGGACAAAAGGCCTGGGAGAAAGCATTCCCGGGGCTTGGCTTGGAATCCAGACTTCCCTGAAGTTGCTGGGAGTGTGCTCAGAATGAGGAATTTCACGGTTTTTCCCCCCGGTTTGGGATGGTTCCTCCGGGAAAGGCTGGTGTCCGGCCAGAGCTGCTCCAGCGGGGAGGAGCTTCTTCAAACAGGGAGTATTAGGGAAAAATAACATCCCTGTTCCCATGGGAAGCAGGGCCTGGAGTCACCGCCTGCAGCTGGGCCCCATGGCCATCCCAGGGCTGGGATTTATCTGGGATTGTGTTCCCTGGTTTAGTTACAAAAAGGGTGGGAATCGCGGGCGTGTTTGCCTGCTTCCAGGAAAAAGGCCCTGGGAGTGTGTGGGATATGTGGGAGATGATCCCAGCCCGTACTCGGAGTCAGGGAAGGGGTAGGCTTGGATTGGATGATTTTGGAGATCTTTCCTAACTGAAATAATTCTGGGATTGTGTCAGACCTGTCCTGGTGAGGCTGAGCCGGTGGGACAGACTGGGAATGTTCGGGGGGGAGCTCGTAATTCCCCGTGGTGCCTTTCCTGGGAATAGCAGAGGGGACACAGGTGAGAAGCTGCTGCCACTGTTTTCTGTGTGCCTGTAATTCCATTTTATTTAGTCAAATACCTCAAAATATGGGAGCAACGGGAGCTATTTCATCATAGATAAAACCTGTCCCGGTGCTTTATTTTCCCTCTTCAAGGTGGGCTCTTCCTTGTTCCGCAGAGCCACTTCCTTGGCATTTATCTGGGAGTGCTGGTGGGATGAGGCTTTCCATGGGCTCTGGAACATTTCCACTGACACAATGTTTTGGGGTTTTGGAGCAACAAAGGTGGAAAAAAAGGTCCTCATGTCGGAAAATAAATGTCGACAAATGGAAACAGGGGCTGGGAAGGGAAACCGTGAATTCCGGGTGGTTGCTGGTTCCCACCCGAGGGGGGATTGAAGGTGTTTGTCCCAAAACCTCTTCCTGCTGCTTCCAGAGCCAGGCAGAGGTGTCTGGCAGCAGATCAGCATGGAGATGGGAGCCAAAACTCGGCATGGGGGGGTGTCTGAGAGGATCCTGCTGCTCCAAAGGGTCTTTCCAGCTCCAAGGGTCCAATCTGACCCCAGAGCTGCTGGGAAGGAATCCCTGCAGTCAGACAGGAGGGATTTGTCCTTCCATGTGAGTTGGTGGGAGCTGAGCAGTTCCCTCTATGGTGCTGGTGTTGGAATCCAACTGGGTTCTCAGGGATTCCGTGGTGGGCTTGGAATTTGGGGGGTGGTCTTGTCCTGCTTGTGGTGCCTGGAGGTGGAGGAATGTCCGGTATCCTTTCATGGTGCAATCAGAGTAATAAAAGGGGATAAAGATGGGAAAGTTTGGTTGGAGGATCCATGGATTTAAGGGTGGGATGGGGGATCAAAGAGGCTTTTCCCAGTTCTGGGCTGTTTCTGGAGCTGCTATCCCAGCATTCTGAGGATGGTCACGGCTGGGATTGGGCCGGGGGGCGGGGGAGTGTGGGTGTGGTGTTTAAACTGGGCTGCTCCAGAGGACCTTTGTGTTTCCTTGAGTATTTCCCACCTGGGGAAAAGTCCTGATTTCAGCGGGAAGGAGAGCGGTGCCGAAGGTGCTGGAGCAGCTGCGCTGCTCTAATTATGTCGCACTCCCTCCTCCAATTCCCGGGATAATCACACCTGAAAGACGGGAGGAGAGTTTGGAGACGGGGCTGTGCGTGGCCCTGGAGCAGGTCAGACCCCTTGGGAGAGGAGGGATGTGGTTTTCCAGGGGGATCAGTCAGGGGAGCTCAGGGCTGATCCCAATCTGTGTCCTTGGAAGCATCCCTGTTATCCCAGGGATATGTCCTTTCCCAGGACACATCCGAGTTTTTGTGGTGTTTTTATGGATCCAAAGGACTTGGAGAACAAGCAACTGGTGGGAGCATTTCCCAGCTGAGGTTGGGTGTTACCACAGTGCTGGGGGAACTTTAGGAATTTGCAGCTTTGGATTCCAATTCCTGCTTGGGAGGCCTCAAACTCAGCCAGAATTAAGAAAAATAATCATGGATGTGCAGCTCCCAAAGAGCTCCTGAGGGTTTTCCTGGATTCTCTTAAAATTACAGGGAGTGAGGAATCCACTTCTCCCTGCCCTTCATTCCATTGGCAGTGAGGAATCCACCTCTCCCTGCCCATTATCCCACTGGCGTTGAGGAATCCTCCTCTCCCATTTCCATTATCCCACTGGTGTTGAGGAATCCTCCTCTCCCATTTTCATTATCCCACTGGTGTTGAGGAATTACCCTCTCTCTGCCCTTCATCCTGTTGGCATTGACAGGGCAGCATGAGTAGGAATTATGGAATGGGCTCCTCCTATGGATTTCCCTCAAATTAATCACCCAGTAATTAATTCCTGGCTCTCACTCCTGGGTGTGCATGGGATCCTCCGTATTCCCAGGTATCCCTGGGAAGCAGAGGGAGTGACTCCAGCCCTTCCTGTGCCATGCTCAGACACACAATTGACCTTTCTATTTTCTTATTAAAAAGTCCTGTTTTCAAGGATTTCTGTGGAGGCCGGGAGGGAAAAGGCTTTCCCAATAAAATCCCTCTTTATTATTGTGTTGCCATTCCCGTTGGATCCCGGAGCACAGCTGAAAAGCCAAATTGCAGCTTCCATGGAAATAAAACTGCAGGATTTGTCTCCAAGCCACAATTCCTGCAAAAACCCAGTGCTGGGGAGGGAGATTCCAAACGGAATTGTTGTCAGCTCGGGAAGGGAATGGATGCTGTGGGGTGGGAAGGGGAATTCCGGAGTGCTTGGGGTTTTTTTTGGCTGCCTGGAATTGTCCTCCGCCCTGGAATTATCCTTGAGCCCAAGATGTCCTCGGGCCAGGGATTGTCCTGAGTCCCAGGAATGTCCTCATCCCTTCCCTTCGATTGTCCTCAGCTCTGGGATTTCTTTGGCCCCAGGAATGTCCTCAGCCCCAGGAATGTCCTAAACCCTGGGAGTGTCCTGAGCTTCAGGAATGTTCTCTGTCCCAGGAATGTCCTCATCCCTAGGATGTCTTTGGCCCCAGGAATGTCTCTGGTCCCAGGAGTGCCCTCTGTCCCAAGAGTGTCCTCATCCCTGAGAATTTCCTCATCCTTGGGTATTGTCCTTACCCCGGGATTGTCCTGAGCCCCAGGAATATCCTTGGCCCAGGAATGTCCCTGGTCCCAGGAATGTCCTCATCCCTGGGAATTTCCTCATCCTTGAGTATTATCCTCACTCTGGGATTGTCCTGAGCCCCAGGAATGTCCTCATCCCTGAGATTCTCTTCATCCCAGGAATGTCCTCATCCCCAGGCTGTCCCCTCCATGCCAGTGACACGAATGCTGGGATGGAGCGGCGCCAGCATTGCGACACCAGCCCATGCTGCCCTTATTTTGTGCAGCTCCTATAACTAATTAACTGAGAACTCCCTAACTAGAACCAACTCGAGTTCCGAGGTGCCCGTGGCACTTAAGGACATCAGGTGCCTTTTCCCTGCGGATCCGGAGCAGGTCTGGGAATGTTCATCCCAGACTCATTGGGTTTGGCTTATCCAGGAGCAGCTTAATGTTAAAATTATGGAATGACATATTCCTGTTGGCTCAGGAAACTCCGTGGGATGGAGGCTATGCCAGTTCTCCTTATCAAGGAGACAATTAATGTCTCCAAATTGTCCCTGTTTTAATTGTTCTCCCTGGAAAATCTCCATTCCCAACCCAATCAACGGCCAGTCGGAGCAGCTCTCCACAGCACAATTCCTGTCTCCAGAATCTCCAAAATCTGGCTCATTTTGGGTTTGAACAGCTGGAAATGGATAAATAAAAGCCATTTGTTCCTCTAAAACCTTTGGGATCTCCGTGGATTGCTGGGAAACAAAGGAGAGGGCAGATTTTTCATTGTATTTCGGGGTGGTGGTGGATTTTGAGTTCACCGTCACAAGGTCACGTGTGTGGTATCAGCATTCCCTCCTTGCCCAAAATCCCGATTCTTTTTGTGGATTAAATGAAGAGGAGACACCCAAACAGCTTCCAGAGGCTGATCCTGACTAGGCTCTGCTTTCTCTTCCAGCCAAATTCCTCCAAGATGGATATAGAAGATTGTAACGGGCGAGCCTACATACCTGGTATGTCCAAGCTTGACTTTCCCCATGTGTTTTGGGTTGGCTTTGGATGTTCAGCTTCCCCCTGCCCTGTGCTCTGTGGCCTTTTCCATCCTGGATTGAGGGACAGTGTTAGGAATGTTGTTGAGAACCTCAGTTCCATTAAGCATCCAAGAAGGGTTAGTTCCCACAGGATAATAAAATCCCCAGCCCTGAGGTGGAGCTTGAGATGTTCATATTGGTACTGCCAACCTGGGGGGTGACATTCACAGCACATTCCCAAGGTTTGGGTTAAACTGAAAGGAAAACTGTATTCCCAGCGATGGCTGCAAATTCCCAAAATTGGTTGTTCCCCATTGGACCTGCTCTCCGGGATGCCAAGTGCACTCAGAGACCCCCAATCACCGGTGATCCCACCGAAGCCAGGCCAAATTCCAGGTGTAAAGCCATGGAATATCCATGGGAAGAGGGGCAGGAGGTGTGGGACTCACCTGTGCCAGTGCTGGAAGCTGTTGGGTCACACCCCAGTCCAGAGGAGATCCAGGGGATTCAGATGATTGCAGAAACCTGGGATGGGCAGTGGGTGGAAGCTGATTGGATGGGATTTGTCCTTATCCCCAGGGAATTGGTGTTTGCAGAGAGAGAATTCCTTGGTTTGTCTGTCTTTGCTTGGGATGGAAAGGCCAGGAATCTGTGTGGGGATGGAGGTCAGGAGCTGGAGGTGCTGGAAGGAATGAGGGTGGAGATTTGAATCCTTCCTGGAAGTGCTAGGAGGCTGAGATGTGAGCAGCTCCTAGAGCTGGGAGTGAAAGGGAACAGTGCAACTTCCTGTTTATCAAGAGCCAAGGACCAAAAATCCGGAAGGTGTTCCATCTCCTTGGATCCTTCACAGGAAAACAAGGCAGTTCTGAACCAGCTCTGGTGGAGATGGAGTTATCCCAGAGGGCTCTAAATCCTGTGATGCTCATCCCAAAGAAATGACCTTTGGATTGTGCCAGTAACAGCTTTGCTATTCTTTGTGTCATTCCTGCCTATGGGAACTGAGCCCTTTGGACCATCCCCAGTCCATCCCAGGTCCATCCCCGATCCCTCCTGCACCATGTGAGCCCCTCAGTCCATCCCAGGTCCATCCCAGATCCCTCCTGCTCCATGTGAGCCCCTCGGACCATCCCAGGACCATCCCAGGTCCATCCTTTCCTGAGGAATAATGTCCCTGTCCCCAAAGACCCCCTGTGCAGGCAGGATGGGATCAGATTCCTGTCCCACCATGCTTTCCTGAGGAATCCTGCCCTCCCCTGTTCCTTACTTTCCTATCAGAGGCTGTTGGAAGATGAGGAATGTTTCCAGGATGTCTCTCCCTGCTCCACTCCCCAAAACAGCCCAAATTCCCTCAATTTTCCCCCCTTTCTTCGGGTGCCTGAGGGCAGGATAAGCTCTCCCAGCTCCTTGGATAACTGGGATAACTTGGCTCCAGGTGGGCAGTCTCTTTCCTGGCATTCAGGTTTCCATTTGTTTTTTCAGAGCTGCTGAAACACGATACCAAAATTCCCTGACATCCCAAGTCTGAGCAGTTTTCCAAGAGGGAAATTGCTGAGGGGCCGTTGGGGACAGGAGTGGGATTGCAGCCTGCCCACATTCCCAACACTCCAAGCCATTCCCATGGGTCCCAGTGCCAGACCCAGAGGGAAAAATCCCATCTCTCTGTGGGGAGAATTTCCAGAGGGGACTCCTGGCAGAGAGATCCCTCCCCAGGAAGCTTTGCCCTGCCCTGATCCTGGTTTTCGGGGTGGGCCAGGCTCTGAGGATCAGTTCAGTGGTGTTTCCAGTCAGGAGGAGACTGGGAATCCTCTGGGATCAGCAGGATCCTTTGGGATCTGGAGGATGAAGCTGGCAGAGGAGATGAGCTTGGAGCTGTTGCCGAGTCCTCCCTTTGTGCTTGAAGGGACTGAGGAGAAATTCCCTTTTTTTCCCTCCTTAGTGTTTAACTTCCCTTGGAATCTGGAGATTTTAACCTTTTTCCAGCACCTGGCAGTCGCTGGGATCAGGGAATAAAGCACAGCCAGGCCCTTCCCTTTGTCAGCATCTCCTGGATGCTTTTCCAGGCAGCCCGGATTTCATCCTCAGGGATAAACCTGGGGCTGGGAGGGACTTTTTTTCTCATGGCATGGGAAACGCACGCCAAGGTAAGCTCCTCAAAAATCCCTCCGAAATTCCTGCCCGCTCCAGCACCTTCATTGACAAGGGGAGGGTGTGTGTGGGGAAGGAGTGAAGTGACACTTTGGGAGCTCTAGATCCATACCACCCCCTTTTGGCTTTTTTCCCTGGATCCAGTGGCGATGCCGGAGGGTAGGATCCCACCTGAGCTATCCCTGCAGGCTGAGCCTGGCGATGATGCATCCCTCCGTGTGCTCATCCTGGGATTTAGCATTGCTGAGCCCCACATCCCCAACCTGTACCCCATCCCCTCTCCGTGCTTCCTGCTCTCCTGTGCCCCCTGACTGGGAAATGACAGCCGTTTCCCTCACTTCCAGGAATCTGCTCTTCCTGGAAGGTGAGTGGCTGCGTGCGCCCTGCCAGCGACGCAGACATGCACACGCAGCCCGGAATCCAGCGCTGTTTCCAAGGAGTTGGATGTGATAACACTCCAGGGTATCTCCAGCAAGGTACAATAAAACGGGAGCGAGGGGCGGGAGGATCCGGAAATAACTCGGGGATGGCTCCACTGGCTTGGGGGATGTGTGTGTGTGAGAGGAGGGGATGCAGGGGCTGTGCTTGGCTCTGGGTGGCTCAGGGGTGTTGGAATTCCCTGTGGCAGCAGGGAGTGAGGGGCAAAAAGGACTGAACCCCCTGAGTGGGAATGAGAGCAAGGTGGGCTTGGGATGCTGCTCCAAGACACTCAGAGGGTTGGTCTTACCCCACTTGGAGGGTTTTTGGCCCCAGGATGTACCTTGATCTGGCTCTGGAGGGGGATTTAAGGATGCTGGAATTCCCTCTGCCAGCAGGGAGTGAGGGGGGGGGGAAAAGGCCTGACCCCTGAGTGGGAATCAGAACGAGGTGGATGCAGGATGCAGCTCTGAGACCCTCCAAGAGGGTTTGGTCTCACCCCCCTCAGAGGGATTTTGGCCCCAGGATATGCCCTCATCCAGCTCTGGGAAGGGATTTAGGGGTGTTAGAATTCCCTGTGCCAGCAGGGAGTGAGGGGTGGGAAAGGCCTGGAGCAAGGTGGGCTTGGGGTGCATCTCCAAGACCCTGTGAGAGGGTTGGTCTCGTCCCTCACAGAGGGATTTGGGCTCTGGATGGTTTCTGGATTTACCAGAGATCCCAGACCGGCTCTGGGAAGGGATTTAGGGGTGCTGGAATGCAGGAACTCATTCCCTCTGGGCATCATCAACCTCTCACTGGCAGCAGCTCTCCAGCCTCTCCCAGAGCGAAGGGAGGGGAGAGGGAAGGGCGCTCCAAGTCTCTCCCACTGTCATCCCAGGAGGGAAGGAGCCTTTAAATCCCACCTCGGAATGCCGAGGCTGCAGCTCTCCAAGGCTCTCTAAGGGCACTTCCCACGAGCAATTCCCATGCTCGGCGAGGCTGATGAGCTCAGCTTCCCAACAGTCATCAGACAATGGGACAAACTGGGCTGGGGGAACACGGGAGAGGAGAGTTTTCCAGCTGCCAGTGTTTAGAAATAACATTCCCAGCTGTGCAGAAGGAGCTGCTGCACTTTCCGTCGTGAAACTCCGGCGTTCCCGCGGCATCACCCGTCTCCGGCGCTGCCGGGGAGGGGGGGGCACCGGGGATTTCTGGGATTGCCGGAACAGAGGCTTGGTAGCCCCTGGAGGGGGAAAACTGAAGGGATCCGTGGACAGCTGTGGCAGGGAATTAATGTGCTGGTGTGAGTGGGGAAGGGCCCGTGTCCAAGGGTCTGTCTGGGGAGGGATTGACTTCCCAGGGATGCTTGGGAATTGTTGTGGAGGGCGATCCCAGTGCCTGGGGAAGGGACAGGTCCTGCATGCTTGGTTTGGACCCCCCCCACGATGGTCGGCTCTTCCCTCTGGGATGTGGGCTTTGGGAAGCTCCTAGCTGGAGGACTGGGATCCAGAATGCACCCAAGTCCCCCCACCTAATCCTATGGGAGTAAATCCCAGCCCTCCAGCCCCTTCCCAAAGCTGAGGGGCTGGGCAGGAGGGGTGATTCCCACCGTCCATCCTCACTGGTGTTTCCCTCCTCCCAAAGGCAGTGGGGATTCCTCCCTGGAGAAGGAATTCAGCTCGGCAATTGTGGGACCCACGGTGAGCACCCCCAACAGCCAGCACTCCTCCCCGAGCCGCTCCCTAAGCGGTGAGTATCCCAATCCCAGGAATTTCAACTTTCCTGCTGTGGGGGGCACATTTTGCTCCGAGTCTGACTCTTTTGTTTTCTCGACCGAAGAGGATAAACCCAGCTTTGGGCTCCCTGTGGAGCAGCTGCCTTCTCCCTCATCTCAGCCTCTGATCCCGGGCACTGATCCCGGGCCACTGGCTGCTGCTGAGCCGGGAGTTTTCCACATGGATTGTGGAAAAACTGCTGCTGAGGGGTGGAAAAACCTCAGCGAGGGTTGAAGCATTCCGAGCCTTTCCTTGTGGTCCTGAATTCCACCTCCACGCTCCAGAAATTCCAGGCTATTAAGGACCAGCCCTGAGAGGCCCATGGAGCTGTGGAATTCCTTTGGAATAAGTTGTGTTTTATTATCCATGGGATAGCAGTGTGGGAAAGAAGGAGCTGTGCCACTTCCTCTTGTGTGTGAGCCAGGGCGGGTCAGAGCAGCTCCCAGAGCAGAGTGTGGCCTCGGTGGGAATGAGGCTGTTGGGAAGTTATTTGTGTCACTGTGGTGGATCTGGAGAGGCCCTGGGATCCTTTGGATACACCGGGAATGCCACAGGGTGCTGGAACCAGCTCTTGTATCCCTGTCTGAGTACCATGAGCTGAGCTGGTGATCCGGAAATGGGATTAATGTGGGAAATCTTCTCCCCACACTGGGAAACTCCCCATCTCCTTCCTTGTCTGCCCTGGAATTGCCTGTTTTTCATCTAAAATGAACAAAATGCTGCTCAGGTTTTTTGTCAGAGCCTCCCCCCTCTTCAGCTCCAGCTCCATCCCCGTGTGCTCCCGTTGCTCTCCCACTGTTCAGGATCCAACAGTTGCTCTATCTCTCCCAGATGATCCCAAAAGACCTGGCCCTGCTCTGATCTTCCCCCTCTCCCACTTCCAGCTGTTACTGGGTATCACTTTTCCCTGACACAGGAGCCCCCCCCGTCATTTATCCCATGAGGTTTGGAGGTTGTTCTTCCCAAACTCCAAACCCCACAATTCCAGGAGTGGTAATGCTCAGAATCCGCTCTGTTGGCTCTTCTTATTCCTCATTAGTCATCTTATATTTGTGCTCTGAAGCACCTGGAAGCTCCTCAGGGAGGTGGGATCTCAGCATTGCAAGGGGTGGCATGGCCCTTTTTGCTCTCTGGGAAGCCAAAGGAAAGTTGACCACGTGGAAAATCCCGACCCCTTCCCCTTTAACATCAGGACATGGGTGATGGCACTGCCTCTGATGTGACTTGACTTCACAGCTGGTTCATCTGTGCCCAGAGGAGCAGGAATATTATATAACCTGTTCTGCCAGCACAGACTTCTCCCGGACTCCATCGGATCTGAAAGGAGAATTACAGAACAATACTTGGCCTCTCTTCTGTGCCCAGGAAAAAAAAAAAAAAAATCCCTGGGGGAATGGGAGAGGGAAGAAAAAAAACAAAGAACTCCCAACAAAACCCAACCACTAAACGTCAACTCATCCTGGCAGCTCCGGCACGGAGCGAGGAGCTTTTTGCTCCATGTTTGCGCACAGAGGCAGCTCCTGGTGCTCTGAGGGGAGTGTGGTGGCACTGGATAAAGTCCTGCTCCCTCTGGGAATGCTCCAGCCACAGCCTCCTCCCGGCCTCCTCCCAAGCCAGGGGCTCAGCACGAGGCCTGGAAGCACCCAGGACCGTGGGACGCGTTGCCCAGAGCCCCTCAGGGAAGGAGCATTGTCTGTGCCGGGAGGATCCAGGCAGGGAAGGAGCCAGAGCCAGAATTGCTGGGCTCTTCACCCGGCAATAAAGCTCGGATGAATCACTTCCATGCTGCTGCTCCTGATTAATCCCCGCTCGCAGGGCCGTACCTGGCTCTAGAGAAGAGTCCTAGTGCTGAGGACGGCTCCTGGGGGCTCTCCCAGGACTGGGATCATTCCGCTCTGCTCTCTGGTGTTCCCGTGTCCACCTTGCCTGGTAAGAGGCCCGGGAAGGGCCATCCCTGCCTCAGCCCATGCTAGAGTTTATCCAGACCCCCCCCTCTCCCCGACAGCTTTTAAAGGAACCTCGGGATGGTTCCACAGCTGGGATGTTCCCAAGGTTTTCTCAAGTCCCAGGGGCATCCCTGGGGCTGGGAAGGAGAATTCATGCTCTCCCAAGGAGCTGGACTCCCCACCCTGAGGGTCACATCGGCTCCAGAGTTGGGAACAACTGGAAATTCTGTGGCTGTGCTCCGTGTCTCCGTTCTCCACGAGGCAGCTCCTGCCCCCAGGGAAGCCACCTCTCCCCGAGTGTCCAGCCCCACAGTCCCACTCCTGAGGGACTGGGAAGAGCCTCCTGCTTTAGATGGAAGAATTAAAAATCTGATCCTTAAAGGGATTCCGGGAATATTTAGCTGAAGCCTCGGGCTTGGTGCTCATGGGTGACCTGGATTCCACTTTGCTCCATCACCATCCTCCTTCAGGAGCAGTGCTCCGGGAGCAGGTTGCAGGTGCCACTGGCTGAGGAGCCTCCCTAGGGAATTCCCTCTTGCTCCCAGCTGCTGGTGTTGGCTTCAAACCGAAGGAAACTTCCTACTTGGATCATTTCGAGCCTGGATCTTCAGACCAGCGTCTTTTTCCCAGAGTTTATCCTTTATCCTGGTGGTTCTGCCTCAGGCAGCTGCGTGGCAAGGTGGGAAAACCACTGGGGTCTCTGGCTGAGGGAGGAAGGACTCGGGATCTGGGTGGACAAGTTCATGGGGAAGGAGGAGAGGGAGAGTTTCCCCCCCTGTCCTTCCCATTCCAGCTCCCTGGCAGCGAGGGGGTGGGACTTGTTGTCTCCGAAGTGTTTGATTTGTGGCATTCCACAGATCATTAGAGCAGTCGGGAATGTAGGTCAGGACTGGTGCATCCCCTCAGTCCTGGAGCTGCAGGAGGAGGGAAAGGTGGTGATGGGGAGGGAATTCCAAGGGCTTTGCTGCCGTGGGGAGACCTTTCCTGTGCTGCCCCTCCAGTGTCCAGAGGGTGGGATTTTCCAGCACAGCTCCTCCAGCTCCCAGCTGGGATACAAATGCTCCCAGCAGTGACCAGCCCTCGGCTGTGGGACCTTTTCCCGATCCCTGCCATGACTCACATCCCCTTCCCGAGTCTCACACAGTCTTTCCAGGGCTTTTCCATGTCTGTCCCCTCTGTGCCTTGGCCCCGTTCTCTTCATGGAATGAGGGAAGCTGCCCATGGAGCAGGGTGGGTGTTCCCAGGTAGCGCCTCCTGCTCATCCCTTTTCCTGCCCTTCGATTGTTGATGGATCCCAAAGATGAATCCAGCGAGCCCAGGTTTCCTGACTGTCCAAGGCTCTTGGTGCCAGGGATTTTGAGCCTTTCCTGATTCTGAGACTCGAGATTTCCTGTCTTTTCTTCCCCTGGAATCCAGGGAATTCAGTGCCTTTCTCCTCAGGATGTGGAGTAGTGATCTCCAGGTGTGCAGTCCTTGGATCCATTCTTGAGCAACCTGAGCAAACTCAGGACACAACCCCTGAACACATCACAGTTTCTTTTGGGAGCAATTCCCACCCGGGCCATAGGAATTCCTGACCGTGTTCTGTCCCTCCTCCCCACAGCCAACTCCATCAAGGTGGAGATGTACAGTGATGAGGAATCCAGCCGGCTGCTATCGCAGGACGAGCGGATGCTGGAGAAGGAGGACAGTGTCATCGTGGAGGACTCTCTCTCGGAGCCCCTGGGCTACTGTGATGGCACGGGCCCAGAGCCACACTCTCCTGGGGGGATCCGCCTTCCCAACGGGAAGCTGAAGTGTGACATCTGTGGCATGGTTTGCATTGGCCCCAACGTGCTCATGGTGCACAAGCGCAGCCACACCGGTGAGGCCCAGGGTGGAACGTGTTGGGTGGTGGCCACAGATGTGGGAGAGGGGTGGCAGGTCTGTGTGCTGGCCCTTGGGGTTGAGTTGTGGAATTCCCTGAGGATTTGGGTTGGGATGGAGCTTAAAGATCAGGTTGTTACACCTCCTGTATGAACAGGGACACTTTGTTAGACCAGAGTGCTCCAAGGCTTGTCCATCTGGGCCTTGGACATGTCCAGGGCTGGGGCGTCCTCTGGGAAATCCATTCCAGTGCCTCACTGCCCTCACAGGGAGGAATTCCTTCCCAAAATCCCACCTAACCTCACTCCCTTTCACTGGGGTGGTGGCCAGAAGTTGCTGGTGAGGAAAACTCCAGGGAAGTGCCTGTGGCTGCTCCTTCCTCCTCACCATCCGCACTCCAGCAGCACATCTGCCCCTCCCCAGGCTGGGGCCACATCTGAGTTGCCACACTGAGGGGCTGACCCAGGGCTTTCCAACACACTCATGGATGCCCCTGCTCTCCTGTTGACTCTGGAGATACTTCTCAGCAGAAATTTTCACCCTCTGCTCTGATTTTTCAGGAGAAAGGCCCTTCCACTGCAACCAGTGTGGAGCCTCCTTCACCCAGAAGGGAAACCTCCTGCGCCACATCAAGCTGCACTCGGGAGAGAAGCCCTTCAAGTGTCCCTTCTGCAACTATGCCTGTCGCAGGCGGGATGCCCTCACCGGCCACCTCCGCACGCATTCTGGTGGGTCCCCAGGGGCTGGGGGAGTCGGGCTGGGAGCAGGAGGCAGGAAGAGACCATAGGGGGGTGGTAATAATCCAGGGATTTGGGCTGGAGAGTTATTGAGGTTGGAAGGGACCTCTGGGATCGTCGAGTCCAACCTTTGAGTGAGAACTGGCAGGGTCGGTGCTGCCTCTGAAGGGGTGGGAGGAGACAATTTGGGAACCCCCCCAGATTTCCCAAAGCCCGGGGTGGGTGGAGGGAGGAATATGAATGTTTGAGGTGCTGTTTGCACCTATAATCCAAAGTGAAGGAGAGTTTGTGGTTTCCCTGGAGCTGAGTTCCAGTCGGTGTGGTTCCGCTGCCTCCGGGGCGGTGGGTGGGGGGATGGTGGGACCCTGGATTTAGACACCTCTGGCATCTGTGGTGCTACCGGGGCTTTATGGGACACCTACGGCTCAGTGACCTTCCAGGGCTCCATGGAAAGGAGTGCCAGGGAATTCCTTGGAGGAAGGAATCTTTCCCTGGAGAATCTGTTGGCATCAGGAGCCTCCAAACCTGCTACCCTCTCACCTCCCGGCCACCTCACCCCAATTTTCCACTTGTCTCAGTGATGCTCCAGGTTTAAACTCCTGCTCTTGGACCTTCCCACTTTGTTTTCCCTTTTGGGAGTTCATCTCCCTTCCACACACACATCCCAGCCTTCCCAGGAGATTTCAGAGGGGAATCTGGGCGGGTTGACCCCCTGGAGCAAGATGCCAAGCCTGGAATGCGGTGGTTTGTTCTCACCTGGTGGTCTTCATGGGAAGAGGTTTGGGATTTAGCAGGAGTTTTCCATCCATGGTGGTTCATGCCTGGATCTTCCCACTGCCAAGGGACGAAGCTGCTTGTCAGTGGAAACACTTGTGGCCCTTTGGAGTCCTTCAGGAGACACGGAAATGGGACAAACCCTCACATCATATCAAACCAAAAAATCAGGCTTTTTGGGAGCTAATTACCAGAAAAATCCATAATTTGCTGTGGATTTCAGAGGTGCCTGCTGGAAGGCAGAGGGGGCTCTGCTCTCCCTCCTCATCCACAGGCCTGTGCATTCCCTGTGTCCCCACGAGGGATGCCTGGCTTTCATCTCCAAGGATGTGCTGCCCAAAAAAAGTGAGGGATTAACATCCAGATCAAACGGGCTCCGAAAGAGATCAGAGGCTGCAGCCTCCACACCGGGGACAGCGTGAGGAGCTGCTGCTCCCCTGGGATCCCTCTCCCTTTCTCCCTCCCTCCCTCCCTCTTCCCATTCCTCCTATTCCTCCCATCCCTCCCTCTCATCCTCACCGTGTCCCAGCCCACTAAATAAATCAACCTGGGGCCAGAGGAAACTTCTGGAAAGGCCCAGATTCTGGGATTTAGGGTCGGCTCTGGGCTCTGAGAAGGGCTTTTTTGGGTGAAGGAATTCAGAGATCCCAAACAGGCCTTGCTGCCACTGGGACTTGTAGCTACATCCTGCGGTCCTCCATGACCCTGCACCATCCTGAGGACCCTGTTTGTCATGGAAATCCATTCCAGTACCTACCACCCTCACAGGGAACAATTCCTTCCCAAAATCCCACCTGCCCTCTGTCAGTGGGAAGCCATTCCCCCCTTGTCCTGCCACTCTTGTATGAGCCCAAGGAAATACCTTCAGGATATCCATGGGGAGTCTTGTGGTATGGAAAACCAACTCCAATCCCACCGGGGGAGCTCAGGGGAGCTCCAGCAGGTGGTTGTTTTCAAATGGGGAAACAAATCCGAGCCCTTTGGGCAAATGTTTGAACTTTAGAAGCTCCTCCAGTGGCTGAGATTAATGGGAATCATGGAATTTGGGGTCGAGGTGTTCGCATCCGGATTGCTGGGTTTGAGGAATCAGTTCCTGAGGCACATTCTTGTGCTGGTGCTCGGAGGTTGGGTCTGTCCTTGCCTCCCTTGGAGTGTAATAAACCCACATTCAGCTGCCCTGAGACAATGCTGGGCCCAGAGCGGGATTTGTGCTTGTCATCGGCTCCTCTGGATGGATTTCCAGCCCGGAGGTCTGCTGGGGAAACCCGTGGATGCTCCTGGACTCTGGAATCTCCCCCAAGCCTTTGGGGAGGCCTTCTCCCCAGAGTGGGGGGTTTGGGGCAGGATTCAGCTTATGGGGAGGTGCTGATCCCATTTCCCGGTGCTGATCCCACTTCCATGTGCTGATCCCATTTCCCAGTGCTGAGTGCTCCTTACACAGATCCAGGTGTGGGAGCCAGGGCAGAGGGCAAGCCCAGAATTCACTGATATCCTCAACACAAAATTTTTAACAAAATCACTGAAAGGTTAAACCACAAACTTCCAAAAAACCGCCAAGCCCCCCCCCATTAAATCCAACTGGAATGGCCCATCCCGAAGTCCGTGCCCCATGTGGGTGGGTGCGTGGGATGGTGACATCCTGAGTACCAAATTCCAGCAAAACCAGCAGATTTTGTGGCATTTCCCCCCTGCTGAGCCCACAACCCACCCCTTGGGAGGGCACCATGCCTCCTCCTCAGCAGGGCACGGCTCTGCATCCAGGTTTTTTGGGAGCTGAGATGGCTCTGGGGAGGGGTGTGCCAAAATCCAGGAGCATCCAGCCCTTAAACTGCGGCGTCTGGGAAGGGGAATTGCTGAGGTGGGAGCCAAGAGCTGCTCCCACCTCTGGAAAATTCTGCTGGAAACACGCCGGGAGCTCCTTTACCTGCAGCACTGCAGGACGGGCAGTGGGCTGAGGGCTGGGGTCTTTGCCTTGCTGGGTCCCTGCCTGTCGACCAATTCCTGGTCCTTTTCCCCCCATTGACCAATTCCTGTTGCTTTTCCCCCTCAATGACCCTCATCCAGCCCCTCCCCACCCCCCTCAGCGGAGTCACTATCCCTTTTCTCACATCCAGGCTCTTCTTTCCCCCCTCCAGTCTCCTCCCCTACTGTCGGCAAACCCTACAAGTGCAACTACTGCGGCCGGAGCTACAAACAGCAGAGCACGTTGGAGGAGCACAAGGAGCGGTGTCATGGATACCTCCAGAGCCTCAATCCCGAGCCACAGGCACTTCCTGGCCAGCCAGGTCAGTGCTGGGGGGTCCTGGAGCCCCAGCATCCCCCTGGCTTTGGGAGGGACTGTGAGTGGTCTCGTGACAGGGTGGGAAAGGGGAGCGTGGGGTCAATTCCCAGCCTTTGGCTGGTGAGGTTGAGATTAGGGGAGTATTTTCCCAAGGAAAGGGGATGCTGTGTGAGGGGAGTGTGACCCCAGTGCGCTCCATGCCCCAGATCTGGACAGAATGTGTGATGAGTCCACGCTGGTTGATGCCACCAACCTCCCAGTGACCTCCCAGGCTCTTCCCAGCTTCCTTCTGGCTGGATCCCAAAGCCCTGAATCCAAACTCTCCCCAGCCCCTATTTCCATGTCAAGAACTACCAGGAGCGTTTTCCATAAGCTATGGTGCCACCAGTGGGGTTTTACCCCTAAGGGCCCATGTCTGAAATGACTTGCAAGCTCCTGGGAAGTTGCAGCCAGGCAGAATTCCCTTGGCAAAGAGCCACAACTGGGAGGCTTTCCTGGCTCCTCTCCTTTTTGGAGCCAGCCATGGTCCTGCCAGAGCTCACAGGGATGTCCCCAGGAGCTCAGGGCCAGATTTCCCCGGACCCCTTCTGCAGGGAATGTCAGAGCTGCCCTCGCCAGCAGCGGCACGGGGGGGTGGGTGTGTCCCGTTGGAAAACGGAGGTCACTTCGCTCCGTTGAAGCCAGCTCCTCTTCCCAAAGTGGCAGGAGCGGGCCCAGCTGGATGGAGGAGGGATGCGGACCGGCTGCCGGCGCTCCCCTGCGACCGACCACCGATGGGGTAAGCTCAGGGTCCGGCAGCCGGTCCGTAGGTCCGTCCCATAGCTGGCAGGAGGGCAGGAGCGGCGCGGTCCGGAGCACCGCCCGCGGAGTCTCCAGCCTTGGGGTTGGCAGCGTGCCTGTGCCCGCCCGGCCGTGCCGCCTGATCTGGGTTTTCCTTGTCTTTGCCAGGTGAGGAGATGAGAGACCTGGAGATGGTGCCGGATTCGCTGCTCCACCCCTCGGCTGAGCGGCCGACCTTCATCGACCGCCTGGCCAACAGCTTCACCAAACGGAAACGTTCCACGCCGCAGAAGTTCGTGGGTAAGGGGGATGTGCTCCCGTTGGGAAGGGGGAAATCCCCAGATACCAGCCTGGATGGGACCCACCCCCAACTCTGCAACCTCAGACTTTGGGCGGTGTGGGGTTTGCTCGGTGCCTTTCCACCCTGGTCTGGAATAGGATTGGTGTTGGACGCGTTGCAGGGAAGGGGAGGGATATGAAGGGGTCTGGGGGGGATATCTCAACCCCAAACCTGCTAATTCCAACACCACTCTCCAATGTGGGGGGTATCCCAAATCCAACCTTGTCCATTCCCAGACCAGTCTTCGATATCGGGGCTGTAGGGGTTATCCTAAACCCAAATCTGTCCATTCTGATGCTATGGTCCAATGTGGGGGGTGTGAGGGGTATCCCAAACCTGTCAATTCCAACATTGCCCTCCAATATGGGGGGCCTGGAGGGTAACCCAAATCCAAACCTGTCAAGTCCCACACTGCTCTCTGATATGGGGGGTCTGGGGGTGTCCCAACCCCAGTCCTGCCCCTTCCCACACCGCTCTCCCATATGGGGGGTCTGGGGGTGTCCCAGCCCCAGCCTTGCCCCTTCCTACACCTCTCTCCTCCCTGCAGGGGAGAAGCAGATGCGCTTCACCCTCTCTGAGCTCCCCTTCGACATGAACTCCAGCTTCGAGAAGGACGTGGAGGTGGTCTCTGCCCACCACCCCCTGGATGCCTCCTACGGCGGCCCCCTGTCCCTGCTGGGTGGGGAGCACCTCCGGTCGCTCCGCCTGCCCCCCACAAACTGCATCTCCGAGGTCACCCCAGTCATCAGCTCCGTCTACACCCAGATCCAGGCGCTCCCGGCACGCCTGGAGCTGCCGGGGGGCCGGGAAGCCGCCGAAGGGCACGAGGAAGTGCCTGATGGGGTGTCCGTGGTGTTCCGAGCCCGGGAGCGCAGCGGGTCCCCCTCCAACGGCTGCCAGGATTCCACGGACACGGAGAGCATCCACGAGGAGCGGGGCTCGCAGCTGCCCCCTGGGAGCAGCAGGCACAGCCCAGCCTATGCCAAAGAGGAGCCCAAGGGGCCGGAGGGACCCCCGGCTGCCCGGTGCACCCCAAGCTCCGCCAAAGAATCCCTGCGGGTGCTCAACGAGGACGGGGAGCAGCTCCGGGCCTTCAAGTGCGAGCACTGCCGGATCCTCTTCCTGGACCACGTCATGTTCACCATCCACATGGGATGCCACGGCTTCAGAGACCCTTTTGAGTGCAACATCTGTGGCTACCACAGCCAGGACCGGTACGAGTTCTCCTCCCACATTGTGCGGGGGGAGCACAAAATCGGCTGAACGTGCCCAACCCTGACCATCCCCTCCATCCCCAAACCCACCCCCACTTCCTCAGTTCTCCCCCTGTCTCCAGCGCAGCCCCTCCATCTTTAGGGCATGGATCTATTGTTTTTTCTTTTATACTCCTTTGCACTGACTTTGGCTACAGAAACAAAATATTTAAAAAAAAAATCAATAATTAAAAAAAAAAAACGCAAAAAACCACGCAAACATGAACCAATTGGCCCCGCCCCCTGCCAAGGGGGAGCCCTTAATCTGCCTTTTTATAAATGGAGTTATTTAAATATTGAATATTAATGGACTTTTTTGTGCTTTCCCCCACCTCTCTCGCCTCCCCTCCGTTATTTATTAAGCTTTTGAGTTTCCCTTTTTATAACTCGTTTTTTTTACCCAAAGAAAGTCTCACTTGAATTTTTTGAGACTGTTTTCCCCCCTATCCTGCCGTGTTGGCTCCTCTCTGAGCCTGTTCCTTGGTGCGAGCCCGGCATTGCCCATCCCCATTCTCGGGCAAACTGAACCTCAAATAGGTGCTAAACCCCCATGTGACCCACCCTCACCTCCCCAAATCCACAGCCTGACCCCCTGCTCCCAGCCCGGTGAGAGCTGCTGCATCCTGAGCTTTATCCGGGAAACCCCCGGAGTGGGATGTGGGGATGCCCCCCCCAGGCCCTGTAGGGTTCAGAGCCCCCCCATGTGGGGGGTTGTTGGGGGTCCTTGTCCTCCCCAAAAATGAAAGATGAGCATCCAGGGGTGGATCCATCCTGTTCCTGGGATCTCCTCCTGCTCCTCTTCCTTGGCACAAGGTGGGATCCCCCCTGGGGGACCCCAGGTCTGGTAGGACCCCCCTGAGGGACCCCCCGTGCGGGGGGGGGGGGGGGGGGGGGGGGGGGGGGGGGGGGGGGGGGGGGGGGGGGGGGGGGGGGGGGGGGGGGGGGG
>JAWWEE010000216.1:0-20334 GCA_035221455.1 Xenops minutus | reverse complement strand
TAATATTCATAGTAGGTGGAGAGTAGGTGGAGCCTGGGCGTGGTCATCTCTTTTGAGGTGTTTCATGGTGGGAGATCTGATTGGCTTCATCCTTAGTGGGTCGTATTTTCACTCCTCATCGTCATGAACTTTTCAACTTGCCTTGTTTTTGCTGATTCTCGCAAGAAAACTTGGACTTAGGCCCTTGTTCTTTCCTTATCTTTCTCTTAGTGTGTTCTTGTTCTGTTCTTAGTTCCTAGTGTATCATCCCTACATTCCAGGGACATCCTGACCTTAATTCTGTCTAACTAAACATCTTCATAGACAGTTCTCAGTGTTAGTGTTTTAAGCCAATTTCTAACCCTTGGAGCTTTTGTTCGGCTTCACCATTCTGCATTTATAACCAGCTCAGTTTTTTACTACTGATCACAATTATTAAGCTGAATGTTTATGCTGAAGAGCTGCACAGCACTCAGGAATGCAGTCTGTCAGGGCCCACAGACTTGGGAATGTCAAGTTTGTCTAAGTGTTCTCTAACTCAGTTCTGCTTGACCAAGGGAAAATCTCTTTCGACATTTCTTTATCCTGGTCTCCTGGATCAGTCATTCCTGAGTCTTATCAGTGAAGACCAATGCAAAGAAGGCATTCAGTAACTGCTTTCTCTGCATCCTCTGTTACCAGGGTCTTCCTCCCATTTAGTCACAGGCCCACATTTTGTTTAGCTTTCCTTTTGTTATTGATGCCTTTGATAAGCCCTTCTTCTTGTCCTTGGCATCCATGAACAGATTTAATTCCAGCTGGGCCTTGGCCTTCCTTGTCTCATTTCTACTTACTATGACAACCTGTCTATATTAATTCAAAGTGGTCTGACCCTGCTTCAATCTCCCACGTATTTCCTGCTTATGCTTGAGTAATGACAGGAGTTCCTTCTTCGTCCGTGCAGGTCTTTTTCCTTTTCACACCTCTTTCAGCTTGGAGGAAATGATCCTTGACTATCAACCAGCTCTCGTGAACAATCCTCAGGTACTTAATGAGCTAAATTGACAGTTGAAAAACAGGTCAGAATTCTTTATTTCAGTTAACAAATAAATGGTGGCAGCCTATAAAGGTGGGTTAGGTTGTTCTGTCACTGCCTCATCTTAGTCTTCCTCTCTCACTCTCAAGATTTTAAAGTAGGCAAAAAATCTGATTCACACTATGCCATTTCTTCACTAAGCTTTTTCCTCTCCTCTGTTTGTATCCCTTGCATCTCTGTAAGGCAAATATCTGCTAGGAATCAGGCAGAAACTAGAAGGAATATCTATTTCAGCATAGCAAGTTTTCAGTGTCCTACAAACACAACTGCCTGTGAGTGCCCCCATGCATGATAAGCCTCAGAAAAAATTGCCTCCAATCTCTACACCTCACAGTATCTCTGTATTATCTCATGATAGAATTGTAAAAAAATTGTATCATCTTGGGCAAAACAAATGCAAACCAGGTAGAAAACTTCATTGTAGTATGCTAGAAAATCAAAATATAAGAACATTCCCCCCAAAAAAAATCAGTAATAATTCATGTTAATCTTTTCACCCAAAGAAAGCTCATTTACCTTCATTTAGTTTTGAATTTTTCTTGTTAAAATATAAGCTTTATTTCCTCTCCGACTATTATTTATTAACCATGGCAATATAAGCCACATCACATTCATAATAAGTAGAAGCCTTTCTAAAAATGGAGAATTTAGTTTCTTGAAGTTTCATTTTTTAAGTGAAAATTATTAAAAATGTACAATGACTTAATGAATAGACAATTCAAAACTATCAATTGCCATGTTTCTCTAAAGAAACAGGCAAAACTATTATGCTCACTGAACAAGGTAATAGATAATACAAGCCTGAAAATTATCCAGGTCTGGCAAGATTTGTGTAAGTGAGAGTTTCCCAACAGAAAAAATGCTTGCTTAATGTGGAATGAAATTTGAAGACAACCAAGGAAAACAGACAACTTTTAATAAAACATTTTGGAAATTGAAAAATCCTGATACAGAGGGGTCAGAAATATGCATTCGTGGAACAAACAGAATGCATAGGACATGAAGGTGCTTAAAGTATATGTATGTGGAAACACATCAGTCTGCAAGAGTATTGATAGGCCTAGGAAAGTAGAGAGCACATTTCTAAAAATATTGGCGGTAAAACAAGGATATATTTAAAGGAAGATAGAAAAAAAAATGAAAAATGAAAAAAGGGGAATACTGAAGTCTGAAAAAGATCAAAATTAGTAATGAACATGAATAAAATTACCTGCAAGTGCTAAATTCTGCCAATATTGTTATATATATGTTAAGATGTATGAAAGGATTTCAAGAGGTATGGATGTTGTGCTATCAGAAGTGTTGGAATATTTTTGCTTACTGCAGAGATCTACCTGTCATCTAAAGAGTACACTCTCTCAGATATCTTCAAGTTTGAACCTGGCATACTTCAGTTCCTCTGTTGTTCATCTCTGGCCCACATTTGGCACACAAGGATTGCTATTACGCTGATAGTATTCCAAGGATTTAATGTAAAGGGTAATTTACAATAGATTAGGTTATTCTGTACAGAAAATCTATTGGATTGTTCTGCAGAGCTTGGTTTATAGCCTGCAATTCCTTGTAAGTGAACTGTTATGCCTAGTTCGTATAATTTTTTCCAGTCACTCCTGACCAAGCTACTAGCTGATTTAGCCAAGAAGCCTTCAGATCCAAAGTGCAAACTGGAAGAACTCAGAAAATATTTATACTACATCTGAGAGAGAGAGAGAGGCTGTAAGCCCAGGTCCCCACTGCTAAGTAACTGGAGACAACAAAACATCTCCCCAAAGAGCATTGACTTTTAAACCAAGAAGAGAGAAAAAAGCAAGAAAGCTTCCAGTAAATCAGATGTCCTTCTTCTCAACTTTTAAAACATTTCCAGACTTGCCAACCTACTAGCATTGTGTATTCTCAAATGTATGTATAAATTTTCAAATTACTAAAATTTAGAGTGAGAAGGGAAATAAGCAATGCCTATGCTGATCACATAAAGATGAGCTCCTGCTTGTGAACTAGCTCTGCCAAAGCATTTATTTGAAGAATACCCAGTGGCAGTGCCAGTTCTATTTTAACATGCTTTCCTTGATCAATGTGCCTAGTTAAAAAGACAATCTGAGAAAAATGTTGAGATATTATAAAAGAAATCAAACTGTGCATGATTTATGCAGTCAAGTGCAATAATAACGTGATAATGGAATGAAACTAATAAATATCATAACAACAGAAGAATGGAAGTCTGAGTGTTGAATCAGACAGAGAACGGACAGCCACTATGTCACAAATAAGGTTTTAGATTTTATCTGTTAGACTTCTGTAATCTGGCACGTTCAGTTACCTTTTTTCTGAACAGAAAGGTATTTGTCTGCTCTCCTGTGCTGAGCAAATTCAGAACACCTGATTGCTAATTTGTGTCCAAATTGCTAATTTGCCTTCAATTATCACCCCATGCATTTTCAAATGATCTACTTGCAAATCTTAGGGGTTTTCAGCTTGTTCAAATAGCATGTTACAATTTTGATTCAGCTCCCTGCTGTTCAAATCTAAGCAACCATTTTTGCCCCTGCAAAACTTCCCCTATCTGAATTACGTCACATATTTGTACATAATTTGGACAACACAAAACAAAGGAAAAAAAAACTTGTCTCTGATTAAGTATAGTCATATGCTTTCTCCCATATCAGAGATCTCACTAGTCCCCTATCACGGCTTTCATATAACAGAAAGCAATGTCAAGGAGCACCATCTAAAAAAATACTGGTTTTATTTCCTGCCAAGCCAGTTTTATACATTCCTTCATCACTTCATATTAAAGAAAAAAGTCACTGAGAACTGTGTTTTGTTTACAAACACTAATAAGTTTGTAGATCAAGTGATGCATATTCAGTGTACAGGAAAATCTTTTCAGCTTCCTGGGATATTTCTTAGCACATATTCTCCAACTGGAGTAGCTTTTTCCCCACTTCTTTCTCCGATTGTCTCCATTTCCCTTTCAGAACCACTCTCCTTGTGCTCAGGTGTTTCTTGATATCAACAGTTCTAGTAGTCATCATCATCCATACAATGCAGATATGTAATCATGTGAATTACATTAGAAACTTTGTGGGCGATATGAGTTTATCAACATGTGCCCTTTTCCTACTGTGGAATTCCTTCCAGACTAAAGATTTTACTTTCTGTAGTAACCTAAGATGCCTCCCACCCAAGAGGTGCAGAAAAAAACATATAATATTAAAGTTAGATAGCTCATTTTTGGTTACCTTTTTTTTTTTTTTTCCCCCCAGAATTTCACTCTCTCTATTGAATGAAAAATTATCCTGGAACTTTGTTTAGTGCCAAGAACCATTACAATCCGAGAGGTCAGAAACACAAGCAAAAATTTCTACTCTGCAGCTTAAGTCATATCACATACTTTATTTTACTGACCACAACAAACTGCCAAATACTGCTTTATAAATAAATTCTCACAAATTGCGAAGCACATGTAATACTAAAGTACTACAAAAATATCTTCATGTCTGTAAATATGGAATTTACATCAACAACTCCCAGCACAGCTTTCTTTAAGCAGGCACCAGTGGTCTCATGTACTGTTAAATATCTACAGGAAAAGAAATGAGGGAGAACTCTATACCTGGCTGCAATTCTAGAAGAATACTGAAATTGCTGCTTGCCCAAACGTGCCACAAGCAAACACAGCTTTCAGACATAAAACCTGCAGATATGTGCAGGTGCTGTAAATTACAGAATATGCTTATCTTTATAAGCCCACTATACCCAGCAAATTTCATATGTGCCAAAATGAAAGACAATGTTATTTTGATGGCATTTTTAACTACTGTTTTAGGTGGCATGAAAAAGCATAATTTTCTGACCCCAAAAACCATCTAAGAGGTTTACATTCAATAAGAAACTGGTTGCTGATGGGACGTTGTTTTTGTGTTTTCCTCTCATAAGTTTTTTTCAAGGAAAGATGTTCTGAATATGGTGTTCTTCAAAAATATTTTTTTCTTACTGAAGCTCAGTGTCTGTCTTGATATTTAATCATAAGGTATGTTCCACAAATAGTAATTTTCTCATTTCCAAACTTTATTATAGAAGGTACAAAGATTTTTCATACTGGTTTTGGTGATATGTGCTGGCATTTTGATATTTAAGAGTCTTCCTTCTGAAGTGAGCCGGAAAAAAACAAACACAAACCCCACAAAACCCACTGCACCTTTGATTTATAACAGAATCAATAGTAATGAAAGGATAGCTGCTAGCGAAAATTGCCACAGACTGCATTATAAGTAGTAGTTTCAATTTATCATTAAGCACTGAGAAAGTATTTAGCTCAATATTTTACATAATCATAGAATGGTATGGGTTTGAAGGCATCTGAAAGGGATATGGGCAGGGACACTTTCCACTATCCCAGGTTGCTCAGGGCCCCATCCAACCTGGCCTTGAACCCTTCCAGGAATGGAGCAGCCACAGCTTCTACAGGCAGTCTGTGCCAGCACCTCACAAACCTCATAGTAAAGAATTTCTTCATAATTTGTATTCTACATCTGCACTCATTTAGTTTAAAGCCATTCCCTCTTATCCTATTTATTTACATGCTCTTGTAAAAAGTCCCTCTTCAGCCCACTTGTAGCCCCTTTAGGTACTGGAACGTTGCTGGAAGGTCTCCTTGGAGCTGTCTCTTTTGCAGGCTGAACAGTCTCAGCTCTCTTAGCCTTTCCTCACAGGAGTGTCGACAGTCACTTTCTTCACTTGGAGAACAAAAGAAAATATTTTTAATAAGTTTCAGTGAAGCACACAATTTTACTCAAAAGATCTAAATAAAGTACCACAGGGCACACACATCATGTCAGAACTATAACTCTTTTTACCATTCCATATTTAGGAAGTAACTCAGATTTGAGCATAAAAAAAGAAGACACATCGTGCACACAGCCATTCAGTCCTGCATTTGAGGAAACAGGAGCCAATCCTAAAATCACACCACACACGGCTGCAAAGTAACATTGCTACCTATAGTAACATTAACAGACACATTGCATAAAAGTCTCTAAAACATAATTAGACATTCCCCCTACTTAAAGCAATAGCAAAATACACAAAAGTAGCATATACAAAGTCCTTCTGTTAGAAGGATCTGTTTACTCTTTAAAACCCCATGCTCTAATATACCATGTCCTCTTTTAATCCCTAAACAGAATATCATTTGTCTTTTCATCTTGGGAGATAACAACTTTGAAAGGATGAGGCTTGCTATTTGTTTCAGTTTGGCCATTAGTTTTTTTAGATATGTTCTCACAAGGAGAAGCAGCATTAAAGCTCACCAGTGTCTCTTTGGAGTCCCAGTCCTGCATTATGAGTGGATTTGCTCCCAAGCATCATCTGCTCAGGGGTCTGAGGAGCTGAGAAAGAGCAGGCTTCTTGTCATGACAGCCCAAACTTTGGCAAAGAGACTTTATTCCTTCATCAAGACCATCCACTTCAAAAAACTATGTAGATCACACTTCAACAGCAGCCCCAGGTCTTATTCTCTCCCTACAGAGCTAGAAGAACATACTTTTCTCAAGTGTTTGATCATATTTGAACAGTTAACTAACACTGACTAAGCTTTTGTCCCCTTATAGTTTGAGTAGTATGTGAACATAAGGCATTCTGATAGAGGAGAAAAAAGTAGGGCTCATATACTTTCATATTAACAGTAAAACTCACCTGGATGATACAGAAAAGTTTCATATAGAGGAGTTGTCAATATTTTACCAAGGCCCAGTTAAAGCAAGGATGACAGAGAACTATGCAGTAATGGTCAGTGAATACAAACAATGTATATAAACACAAATTCATCATTATTTCCTAAATTTATTGGCATAAGCCTAAACCAGAGGAAATACATCTTACCATAATCAATACATTAATGATCAAGACCTTTAGCTAGTACAAATTGATTCAGATATAGTATTTCACTATATAGCCCATAGTTTGGGGTTTTTCATGGTTCAGCAATGGAGTTTCTAAAATACACTTGGTTCATTATTTGCTACTGTTAAAACATTGCTAATCTGAGATTTACCTCAAGCATAAAAATAAGTGGAAGCCATTATTCATTTAAACAGTCATGACAGATCATTTGATCTGTTTCAGACTCAGATCCAAAATTAAATTTTGAGCACTGAGCAGAGAAGAATGATTAACACGCTGATGTAAAAAAATCCTCTGAAGTAAAAGCCACAAAATAACAAAATTTTCCTCTTGGATACTTTTCCTAGGTATGAAATTGTATTAACCACTCAGATCTACTGTTCAGTGACACTGGCTTGTAAACACTATCCCAGGTATTGAAATAGAGCATTCAAAACCATTCACATGCTCTTCAATTTTTTAGATTTTTAGATTTTTACACATATATAAGCCAGAAGATATGTAAGTATGTAATGCCCCCATCCCAAAGCCTCAAGATTTACCAAGAGTTTTATATAGACTCCCAATAGTTCCTACATGAAACTTTTGCAGAGTCTTAGTTCTTTATTACCCAGAATTCATGTACAGAGAATTCATGTACATTTCTCCCCAAGAGATTTCTTTTATTTTAGTGAGAAAATAGGTGGAGCAGGGAACCTTCTTTGCACCCAGCAAACACCAACCCACAACTTAAGTGAAACACCACCTAAGTTACCCACAAGAGGAAGAAAAGAGTAAAGGAAGAAAAGAGAAGAGAAAGGAGGCTTGACCCTTTCCACACACACACATGATGGTTGATTTGACCCATCAGTCAAACAACTCAGTGAGATACAAATTCAGTCTCTCACAATGTAATATCTTCCTTGTTTATTAAAAAAGCAAACAAACAAACAACACCCCCCCCAAAAAAAACCCAACAAACTAAAAAGACAGAATTGCTCTGTTTTTGTAAAGCAGTTAAGTCACTTTGCATATTCCAGTTTCTTACACATGTATATGTCAAAAGGCAAAAGTCAGAATCTCACCTGTAATCTCAAGTGTAAATCAGAATACATTAATTCTTAAAAGAAGTCTGATGCTAGAAACATTAATGTAGAATACTGATTCAAGATTGACGTTATATACTCAACCAGTGAAAAATTACATTGTAATAGCTGAGAAGCTAGGTGGCTCAAAGGCCAACTCTACTTCAGACTCTTCTGTTGTAAAGTAAAAGAGCCACTTGTAAAAAGAGAATTTTTAGCAATGCTTCCTTACCAAAACCATAAAATTTAAGAGCTTTTAAATTATACTTTCATCAGAAAAGTAGTTTTTTAATCTACATATTTGTTATGGAAAGAGGAAGCATGTTTTCCTTTTCATTAAGGTGCACTTGGTTATTAGATCATCTAATTATGTTCTTTTTTTGTTGTGCAAGACTTACTTTCAACCTGTTGCATTTTAGCTTGCTAAAAAAAAAAAAAAAAAGAAGTCTTGCACATTCAGGAACCAAAGAGGTCCTACAGACCTTGTCACTGAATAGGCACCATGACCAAGATATTGCTAACTTCAATCCCACTTTGCGGGGCTACTTCAAATAAATTCTATTGTAATGCTATTCTATATGTGATGTTCTATCTAACACAGAAGCTAATTCTTTTATAAAACATGCACTTGTTTCTGTTCTACAAAATTAAATTTCACAGAAGACCTAAAACAGAACTAGTTTTATTCTTCCCCAAGCTATGTTTAAAAATATACCCTTTTATTTGTTTCATGGGGTCTGTTTCATATGTTCTGTTTACAACTGTTCTTGTGGGCTAGGGAAAAGACATCTCATATATTAGGAAAGATTCTCAGGCATTCTGGACCAAAAAAAACCAAAAAAATCCTGCAACTATACAGCAACAGTACCACCCTGCCACATCTCTCAAACTAGGACTCATCTTGAAAATTTCAAAGTTTACATTGCATTTTATGTTTCAGGGAAGTCTCACCCTGCTTCTCTTTGAGAGTCATTAGCCAATGATCTAGAGGACTACTATTGTGCTACTAGTAAAGACATTTTGAAAAAAAAGTTTTGGCCACAGCCAGTTTCATTAGCAATCTTATGGCTTTTTCTGAAGAGTGCTGGTTTTCAATTTACTGCTGAATTTCAACCAGAGTCACATTTCCAGCTCGAATTACTGATTTCATCAATTTGTTTGAATGGAACTGGCCTGGCTCCATCTTTTTTGCATACTCTCCCTTCAAATACATGTGAACATTGAGACCCTTCTCTTCTTTAGGCTAAACAGTCACAGCTCTCTGCCTTCCCTCATATGAGACATCTTCCAGTCCCTTCATCCTCCTGGTGATGAAGTTCCTAGACTCTCTGCTGTAGCTTCACATCTATACTGGGGAGAACATAAGTGGAGACAGTACTCAGCCATTGTAGTCAGAGCAGAGGGAAATGAGCCTCTTTCAGCCTGGTGGCAGTGCTTCTCTTGATGCTGCCCAAAATACTGTTTAGCCTTCTTTGTGGTAAGGGATGCATTGTGTAATGCATCTTCTTTATACATTACACTCTTTTGCTATATGAATGCCTGTTTAGGCTTCAAAAGCCAGAAAGTGAGCCACATAGCAGTGCTCCCATGCCGAAAGAACTTAGGCTAAACCTCACAGAAAATTATATACTTTTAAACTCTTAAGATTTGGATGATAAATATTTTGAAGCAATCACCGTGCAATGTAATATAAGAAAACTGAAAATATTGGAGGGAATTTTCTCCCTAATTTGGTCTTTTATGTACAGTCCACTGTGAGACCAGTCTGCATAAAAGATCATTCAATATATCACCATCTTCCCAGACCATGTTTGTAAAAATAGAATAGTATTTTATAAACTTGTTTTATTTACTACATAGATAGATGGAAATATATACATTTTAAAATAGCAAAGGGAAATGCTGAGGGTTTAAAATATTGCATAACATTCAAGTAATGAAATATAGATGGTTAAGACCGCATGATCTCCTTCTCTGTTAAATCATTATGTCCTTTTACTATTTCTTATGCCAGTTCCAACCCTATGCTGACAGGAACAATTTTTGGCATTGATGATGACTTTACATATATTTTTGTTTGAATAAATAAACGGAAATTCTTAATGATGCTTAGTTAGATATCAAAGCTTTTCCTTCTTGTTAACCATGCAAACAACAGTGTTCCGAAAAAATCCAGAACAGTTTAAGAACAGTGTAAGACTTCACACTCAACTGCTCTCAGGAAGGGGTTTTATTTGTCAAAATAGAGCAAAAAAAAGAAAAAAAAACGCACTAGAAGATTAGTTAAAATGGAGCATTCAGAAAGAAGCAGCAGAATGAGTAAGTCAGGACTGTAAAGCAGTCCATTTGAATTCCAGTATATGATGCAGTTTACAGGCATGACTGTATTTCATGTGCAAATTTCATTGTAAAGAAATAAGTTATACTGAAGCCCAAGAGTCAGTATATTGTTCCCCCTACCCTTGTGTTCATGAATAATGGATTAACTCTAGATACCTGCTTTCAGGGTAGGGGGAACAATACATGTGGTCAGGTGAGTTGAGTTTTGGTGTGGGACAGGGAATACACAAACCTGCAAATCTTGTCAAATGCAAATAAGAGTCTTTACGTGTGTCCAGAGATGGATCAGTGTCTGCAGATCGGATTAGTTGTTATCTTCTTTGGGAAGCTTCCTGCATTCTGTTTTTTTTCAGTTTTGTATTCCTACATGTTAACCCAACACTGCCAAGTGCATCACTAACCTATGTCCCCAGGTGCTACATCTAGACATTTTTTGAACACTTCCAGGATGGTGATTCCACCACCTCCCCGGGCAGTCTTTTCCAATACCTGACCACCCTTTCCTAAAATCCATTCTAAACCTCTCCTAACACAACTTGAGACCATTTTCTCTCATCCAATTACTTGTTACTTGGAAGAAAAGACTGATACCCACTTCACTACAAACTCCTGCGAAGTAGTCCCCTAGCCTCTTTTTCTCCAGGTTCAACACCCACAGCTCCCTCAGCCACTCCTCATCAGACTTGTGCTTTAGATCCTTCCCCAGCTCCATTGTCCTTCTCTGGAGTCACTTCAGCACTTCAAAGTCTTTCTTGCAATGAGAGGTGTAATACTGAACGTGAGATTTGAGGTGAGGCCTCATCAGGGTCCACACTGATTCTCCTGGACACACTATTGCTGATGCAGGCTAGGATGCCACTGGCCTTCTTGCCCACCTGAGCACTTGCTGGTTCACGCTCAGTCACTGTTGACCAGCACTCTCAGATTGTTTTCCACTAGGCAGCTTTCCAGCCACTCATTCCCAAGCATGTAGTGTTGCATGTGGGTGTGGAGACTGAAGTTCAGGACCTGGGTCTTGGGCTTGCTGAACCTCCTACAACTGGCCTCATTCCATTGATCCAGCCTATCCAGATCCCTCTATGCAGCCTTGCTCCCTCCCACCCATCTTGGTGTCACCTATAAACTGACTGAGTGTACATGAAATAGCTTGGAAAATACCATATATTTAGGCTGGGGTTTATGAACACCTACTTACACCTACCTACCTAAGGCATATTATTGCTTTAGGGCCTAGATTTTAAATACCAGCTCAATTACAATTAAGTACTCATTTCATGAGTAGGATCTTGATTTCTATAGTCTTACATACAGTAATTTCAAATACAGAAAGAGCAAGAAGTTCAGATCTTGCAGAATATAGTATAGTAAAAACTGCTATAACTGAATGCTCTAACTTCAATGCTAAGTGGAAGGAAAGAAAAATGACTTTGCTTTGCCTCTTATAATTCCATTGCACCAGAAGAAAAAAAAAGGAAAACAGATGAGATTATGGAGAATGTGCTTTGCTTAGCAAAATATGGGTCATATGATTAATAGAAGGTAATATTTGTTGCCACGTAAGTCTACCCCTTGCCTTCATATTGTAGATTCATAAGTAAAAAATCAGAGCACACAACATCAAATTTTGTCAAAAAATGCTTGAAACAGAAACTCTTCCAAGTCACTTCAGCTAAAAATAGGCAATTTTATAAATTAATCTTTTTAATACAGAAAAAAAATAGATAAAATTTTACCAGTTAATTTTTCCCACAAAAAGGTTTGTTAAAAGCGAAACAAGACATATATACTTATTCCTTTCACCATCTCTAAGGAGACAAGGCAATTGTCCTTGCATGTTTTCCAGGCTGGGAAATCATCTTGTAATGTAGAAAGGTACTTCCTTCGAGAAGTACAGTTCTGAGATTTGGAAAACTGTTTTGTTCTGAATAACCTATTGCTATTGTCTGTGTAAATCTTAGTGTTACTTAAATGGACCTTTCTTAAGCTATATGAAGAAGTGATAGTATTTCAGGAATTGTTTACAATCAGAAAGTAATCTAAATGGAAATTCTAAAGAAACAAGACCATCTCACTTTCTAGAACATAATCTGACTGAATACAGATCATTACACAATATATCCAACTCTTTGTAAGTAAGATTGTAAGGAAATGGAAGGAAAACTTACCTTTACAAAATGCATCCTTAAAACCTTTAATCGGAGTTGGAGTATTAGCATTTAACAAACCAAGTACACTTTCAAACTTGTGAAACATTATATACTAAAAGGAAAAAAAGTGTAATTATTCATAAGAAGGTTAGAAATATTGATGGGGTCCTCTTCTATGCAGAGAAGATTACCAGAGGAGGGTAATGTAAGGTACATTAAAACCTTGGTGTTAAGCTATAAACATTAACTTGGAGGTGTAGGCATTGCCATACTTACCAGGTCAGATGAAAGTCTCTTCTGAGGTTTCTTCAATCAAGTTTGTAAGGTGAATATGACACAAAGCTAAGCATTCTGAACACTGGAAATTCCTCCCACTAGGATAAGGTCTTTGTTAAGCTTCCTCAATTAGTAGTTGATTTATATTCCTTCTGAAATTATACGCATTTCTTGAAGTTATTCTAAATCAAAAAATGGGGATGCTTTTTACTTTCATTTTCTCAATGTAGCAGATTACTGTTTAAAAAAATACTGTGATTGTTTGTAGTTTCACCAGAATCCTCAAGAGTCTGAGTGCTGTAATTCTTTCCAAATCTACATGATTTCAGAGCCTTGATCACTCCATAAAATCCAAAACACTCAAAGTGCACTGTTGAACTGATATATAAAGCATTATTATACAACTAACATAAAATATGACAGAAATAATAACTCTATTAGAGTACAAAGTACCATCTCAGTAGATCTCAGGCTTGGATGGATCATATGACAATTGAGATAAAAAGACCTCTCTTTCTGTGTCTCTGTTCATTACAGAAGTGGCCTAAAGGCAAGGTTAGACTAAATTTTTAGAATTTTTCCATTAGTGAAACTAGGCAGGAAGAATGCTAAGCTGTGTGTCAGTTTCAAAAGTGACTTAAGCAAAATCCTAAATAGAAATGAATACTGAACTTGGAAGGATCTAATTAATTTCTGAAAATGTAAAGGAATCTCTTAAATGGCTTAGCCATTGCAACTCAGCATAAAGCAATATCTAACACCAACTCAGATAGCCACTATAGAATCCACTTTATGAAATGAATAAATACTTTTCAGTTCTGCATTATTTTCTTGCAAAATCTGAAGAAGTATTAATATAGAACAATTATAGCAGCAGTAGTACACAGTTTGGTAGTGTTTGCTGTTTCTCTCTCTGAGAGTTTGTTTGGATTGACTGAAATACATTTCTTTACCAGATTTATGGTTCCTACAATCATCTTTTCCATCTCTTCACAATGGAACACATTAAAATATCCTCTGCATTTAAGTAATAAATATTACTCTCAATATTTCTCTCATTCTCTGAACTTAATCACTGAATCTGAATAAAATGTCCTTGGAGCTTTTTAAGGCTACTGGGGACTTCATTGCTTCACTTGGTGACTTCTTATCAATCAGCTGTCTTGACAGTTTGCAATGATTCTTCACATTTCTTATCTTCTCTAAGCCATCTGTATCAGTCTTTGTAGCTGAGAGGAGATACAGTTAATCTTGAGCTGTTTTCCCAGCATATTTCCTGTGAAATACTCCAATTTAAATAACAGCTTTAAATTTTTCTGTTCAAGTCAGCATTTAATGGACTGGAATATCTTTATGAAATGCACTGTGGGAAAATCAATAGTGTTAATTTACCTTACAAAATGTCCTTGTAATGCATTTCTGCAGAGTACACTGTATTTTCTATTTGGCTGTTCTGTAAAAAGAACCTCCACAGGAAGAGAATTCCACTTACGGAATTCTTTAATACCTCACTATGAAGAGGTGGAAGGAGAGAGTTGTTTGATTTCTAGCTGAAAAAAATATTCTACAAAATAGCAATTTCACCATCCAATACTGCTACACAGAACTCTTTAGAGTCAGTAATTGTTGACTTTACACAAGAATAGGAAGCCTCTTTGAAGCATATTTGGATATGCATGTTTTATTCATTTTCCGAAGGGATGATATGATGAATTATATGCGTCTTCTCAGATACTACACTGCAGAACCTTTTTAGTGACTTCTAATAGAATGCAGAAACAGAAGAAAACCAGTGGAGAACCACCATGCACTACAGCAAATTGTAGAGTGGGCTGAAATCAGACCTGCACTTCTTGTCCGCAAAGAGTGATTTGACACCTGGAAGTGATACCCATGAATTTTCCTCCTGTTGTTACTCAAACACTCCAACATTTCAATATTGAAAAACAAATTTCTGTCTGCTCCTTACAAAGCTGAAAACACAGAAGATAAATGAAATTTCCTACTAAATCCTTTAGAGAAAAACTTGGTGTAACCTCAACTTTGTGTTAGTTATGATGAAGAATAGAACTGATTTACAATTTCAGCATGGCATTTTGTAACCAATGGTGTTTTCACTTTTATGCAGAAGATGCAGTGAGTGCCTCAAATGATGGTATTTCAATATATGTCAAGGTTACTGTTAACAACAAAATCCCCCTATACTGGTGACATCATTTAAACAAAAGATGTAAACAAAAACTATTAATCATTAGTTCAGTCTAGCTGTTCCATTAGTTAATGTCATCATTATATCAATGATAAAACCCATTCTGCATAGACAACAAAGTAGAAAATGTTAAACAATAGCTTTTTTAGTGGTCATGATATATTTCTAATAAAAATTATTATAATTATTATTATTTTTAAATTAATAAATAATATTTTAATTAATAAATAATTTAAATTATTTTAAATTATTATTATTATTATAATGGAAAAATGGAAGCATTTGAGCAATGTGTTTTATGGCCACTTATAGAAAAGTTTGCATCCTTCTTTTTATCCAGAAGGGCAAAATTTGGAAAGCAACATTTCAAAGCAGGGCACAAATTCAAGAAATCATCTCCAAAACTATAAATGTGAGAAACTGTTATGCAAAGTGATAATGCTAATGGATTGTTCTATATAGGAAAAGCATTTAAAAGCAAAAAAAAAGCTGAATGCTACTTTCCCCAGGCAGCATGCACAGATCTGAATGAGGCAGTTCACAGAACTGCTTTTGTGTAAGAAGCCATGTGTTGTGAATTGAATACATTACAGAAGTAAAAACTTTTTTATCTTTACATTCTATTGCCACTGGTTTGATTTATTAAACATACTTCTGCTTACAATCATACCTGACCTGGGTTATTTTGGTGTATTTTTTTATCTTTTCATTATGAATTTACTAGACATAGAATTATCAGGTATCCCAGGTGAATCCCTGACCAGGAGAGTGCTGTATTAATTAGGTCTTACAGCTGCTTCCATGCCTTCAGGCTGGCCAAACCAGGGTCATTACAGACCTTCAGGTCCTGGACTATGAAACAGGGATGCTCAGGGCTTGCCCTTCAGTTAAGCCAGTCTTTTTGCAGGTGTCATCTGAGAGCAAGAGGACACCTCAGCTTAAGTGAGTAGTTCTGTGTGTCTCAGTGGTTCAGAGGCATATGTGAACCACAGCATTGGTAACTGGAGGCACAGGTCGAGTCCTGGGGGTGAGAAGAACAGAGATTCACACTACAGAGTTGACAGATTTCAGGCACAGAGGAGTAGGCAGTTTCTCTGCAGCAAATGGTTCTTCTGTACATGCTGGAAATGGGACATCTCCACTTCTTCCCACTGCTGCACACTAATCTCTTCCTTCTGTCCTGGGTTCCTCTCCAAGGTCAGTAGCTGCTGCAACCTGGGCCAGAGGGGTTGACTTGGTGCTCAGTGGCTAGGCAGTCAGAGGTGAGCAGAAATCTCTGCTAAATCAGTGCTCTTTCTACTTAGGGAAGCTGAATCGTTAGGAGGGTGAGAATGCATAACCAGCCTTCAATAAATGTCACAAGCCTAAGGGTAAAAAGTAAACAATAAAAATAAAAAAATTGTAGCCTTCCAGTACTTGAAGAGAACTTAGAGGAAAGATAGAGCGAGACTATTTGCAAGACCAAGTAGTGGCAGAACAAGGAGGAATGGGTTCATATTGAAAGAGAGTAGATTTAGATTAGATATTATGAAAAAATTCTTCACTGTAAGGGTGGTGAGGTATTAGCACAGACTGCCCAGAGAAGTTGTGCATGCCCCATTCCTGGAAGTGTCCAAGGTCAGGCTGGATGGGGCCCTGAGCAACCTGATCTAGTGAAAAGTGTCTGTGCCCATGGAAGGGAGGTTGGAGCAATATGATCTTTAAGGTCCCCTTCCAATCCAAACCATTCTATGATTTTGTGATAATAGAAATGGGCCCAATTTATTTTGTGTTGAAGATGGATAACAAGGGCAACAGCTGTAAGAATTCTGAAGTTTCATGGTGGTCCTAGTTCTGCTGCTTATTAAATTAACCCTTTATCAGAGGCTGATTCACCATTGATGACAGTGAGGTATTTACTACTTGTAATAAGATGTTTCAACTGCTCTCTACACAGAATTCAAACTGCTGTTTTCTTTGTATGTTCTGTCCTCTGTGATATTGCTTTTAGTTATTCAGGTTTGTAAATTAGTGTTCCACAGAGATAAGGCTTGAGTGTGCCACTCTGCTGCAGAATACAGATCAAAGGAAAACTGCACTCTGGGTGGCCCTGAGCAATGGATCTTCCATTAAATAGTACAGGTCCTTCCTTTTGAAGATAGAGAATTATAACTTGAGTACATTTAAACAGTGATGCACATCAGAAAAACAAAAACATTCATTTTACTCACTCTTGATTTGTTAATGTTAAGAAAACTTCCCAGAATGGCCACTAACAACATTCTCTGGCAGTCTCACTCCCAATGCCAATGACTTTCACTGCTGGGAGTTAAGACCCTTTACAGCAGTTGGCTCCAGTGACCCAGTGGGTGCCCCGCTTGACTCCCTGCCACCCTCGCATGCAGTCAGACCAGGTTTCCTTACAGGTTCAACCCTAGATTTCCTATAGCATAGTCTCAAATGTCTAGTTCCATAAAGCAATTTATTCAAGGCACAGTAGCACAGAAGCAGCCTGAGCTGGTGCCTCCAAGGAGGACCCCCAGCAAAGGAACCCCTGTGCTTTTATGGCCTCACAGCTTAGCCACACACAGCTCTTCCTCATGGGTTTCCCAATTCTTCCTCTCTCTCCCAGAGTCCATCCACCTGGATGGCCATCAACCATCTTCATGCCCTTCGCTAACCAAAGGATTGGCAGTTCATGGCCTCTTGGATGTGAAGGTTTTTCTCCTGTGTGAAACTATTCCCTATGGGGCTGAGAGGAATCTGGTTTTTTCTGGTTTTCTATTTGACTATAGAGTAGACTCTAGACCTATGACTGCAAGGCCTGAGTCCCTTTACAAAGAAAACAAACAAAAAAAAAAAAGAAGACAAGAGAATATTTTAAAATATTCTAAAAATATTAAAATAACTCCTGCTCTTGCCAAGATGCTTTTCTAAGGTGTTTGAGGTCTATACCTTTAGGCTCTCTACCTCATTAAAGTTGGAGTCTGGAGTTTTTAAAGGAGTCTAGATGTCCATGAGTTTCCTTCTAAAGATCTGAGCAAAAGAAACACCACCTACTCCACTTGCCAAGTTAAAAACCAAAAAGGACCATCCTCTGCTCTCCCTATCCCTAGCTTCCCCTTCTCAAGCGATGCAGTGCAAAAAGTCGCTTTAGAGTACCAGAAGTTGACTGCAGGACTTGCAGGTCTCTACAGTCCAATTAAACTACTTCCGTTAGTGTCGCCAGTATGCAGATTCAGGTGAAATTTCCTTATAAAGCACCTTTTAGAGGTAGGTGCCTTGTATTCCCTTTCTGTTAGGCAGACAGTTTCATAAGGTCAGGGTAAATTAGGCAGCCTTGTCACTGCTTGGTACACCTCTGTGGTGGCAGTTCTGAGTTTTAAAACACAATGGAGACTCCTATTGGGTCATAGGTAATGCAATTTTGTTCATTTGTTAAGGTTTCTGATGATATCCTACATCTCGATTCCCACAGTGGAAGAATGCCTGTATCCTACTTTTTGTGTGTTCCTTTTTTCCATTAACTTTAATCATTAATTTAGTTTTAACGGTTTCAGTTCTGCTGTTACAGAGTTATCTCACATATTTGTAGACCCCATGTAGAACCTGCAAAGGTTAATTTTGATCAAGAAACATTGCAGTCATTCATTCATGTGCAGCTTGCCCTGGGTGATCAGTGTTAGTCACTTAGTGGCTTTGGCTGTTAGGTGCTACTGCTTGGATATTTCTTTTCATCAGCACCCTAATACTTCCAGTTAAACCTACACAATTAACCTCCTGTGTAGAGAATATACCTATAAGCCTGCAGTGACAGTCTATTTCTATATATACTAAGAGAACAATTAAATGATAATAAAGCATATCACTCACAATGATAGGAGAGAAATTAGTGCAATAAGAATCAGAAAATTTTCAATACTACAAATAAAAAAATTACAAAAGCATTGAAAATGGAAATGTCTTAACAGACTTTTTTTTGCTTTGGATGTGAAAATCAGATTCTGATATGCAGAAGTACACTTGTGTGAATCAGTGTAGAGATCATCAAATCCAGAAAAGTATGGGAAGTATTTTTTCTAATTTAGATGTACTTACCAACAGCTTTCCATTCCCCTTATTAATGAGGAGAGTATACTTGACTTTGCAAATTATGTATTAGAGAACATATCTGCATTCTGCCACATTTTGAATAGTAATAAACCAGTGCTGAGTTTTTTAGAGAGAGTATAAATAATAAACAGTAGGTGAACTGGGAAAGTTAAGCTGCCGAGGCTCCCCAAGCTCAGGTTTAATTTTTACACGTACACCTCAGGAAAAGTGTGTTCACAGATCTCTAAGGTTAAATTAAAATGAAAACACTGATGTACTTGTGGGTAAGAACCTGCTTGAACCTTGTTCTGCTACTGACTGGCAACAAGGAGTACTGAATTACATGAGCATGAAAATTCCACCCAATCTAGGAAAATATTAAGGGTTTTCCATTTCTTTTAAAAGGAGCATCAAGAGTAGTTTATTTGTGATGGAGCACAGTGGATGCTTATATAGCAGATATTAAAATCTATGGTGTCTTCACTTCTAGTATATTCTCATTGTAATGCTTTGGATATATGTGCTTGTAAAAATTGTCCTTCAAACAGTCATATGTGGAACTAAAAATAAGTATCTTTTCCTGTCAGATGTATGATACTGTCAGATGCACCGAGAACTGAAAAAAAAAACAACCAAACAAACCCTCCTCTGTTACTTATGCCAATAATTGTTGGGAAACAAGTTTTAAAGAACAGATATTTATAAACACACTTTCAAGTGAAAGTGAATGGTGCTTATGGTCCTGAATATTATTCTTAAAAAGAGAAAACAATACAATGAGCCCTTTACTTTTTCTCATGAGGTTTAGCAAGTGTTGTATTTTTATTTTCTTAGGATATCCAGTGACTGAATTTGGGGGAATAAAAAAAGATGAATATCCTGTGTCTCTATATTCTTCACAAAAAGTCATACAGCAACTGAATCTATTTAGATGAACTGCACAGTGTCCAGCTCAGTATAGAGCATGTATCCCATAAAAATTAATCTAAAGTAATAAACACCATCTGGAACTTCTACATAGTTCACTTCCATAATTTCAAACAATGAGGAACAAAGGGATTTTGAGGGGAGAGCTACAAATGGCAAATCAGCAGCAGTACTTTATAAAGGTAAGGCACTGATAATATTAGAGAACTGCCTCAAGGAACATCTCTTCACAGAACTGTAACTGCTATAGATTCTAAATGGTTGATGGTTGTTACAATCTGCTTAAATATTGCAGAAAGAACTTCAGATTCGAATATTTTCCCCAACAAAATTAAAACTCAAACC
>JAWWEE010000215.1:0-20431 GCA_035221455.1 Xenops minutus | reverse complement strand
CCATCCCTTGTCCCCAGTCCCTCCCCAGCTCTCCTGGAGCCCCTTTAGGCACTGCAAGGGGCTCTCAGGTCTCCCTGGAGCCTCCTCTTCTCCAGGTGAACCCCCCCAGCTCTCCCAACCTGGCTCCATATCCAACATCCCAGATCCCCTGGAAGTCCTGTTCTTTCAAAACCTGGCACCAGGCTCGGAATTTTTTCCAGCAAAAAGTCCTGGTTGTTGCAGCATGTCCCTTTGTTTCTTAAACACCTCAGAAAGCAAGGATTTTGGGACAAACTTCCCAGGAGAGGCTTCTCCAAGGCCAAAGCAGGGGCAGATGGACCTGTGCTACTGCCAGATGGACATGGGGTGAAGCACCTGGACCACCTGGAGCAGCCCATTAGCCAAGGAAGCCCCAGGGAATTCCAGGGATGGTTTAACTACTGCTTAGTGTAGGAGCTGGTGGGTAAACAATGGGATGAATCCATGGCAGTTGAGTCAGCACCTGGCAGGATTTGATCCCAAGCTTAAGGCCTCTGGAATTCCCTTCCCTCTGGAATTCCCTTCCCTCTGGAATTCCCTTCCCGTGCTTCCCACCAGCCACACACCAGCTCCCTTCCAGGCTATGACAGCCAGGACTTTTCCCACAGGAATACAGAGGGCTCCAAACCCACTCAGGTCACTCAGGCCAACAACAACTTTAGGGATAATCCTCCCAAATGAACAAAGTGGTGACTTCATTTAAGTCGTGAGTTAAAGGTGACCTCAAGTTGACAGCTTTGATGGCAGGTGAGGCACTTCTGCTTTCCAGGGGAACCCAGAGAGAAGAGGGAAAGAGGGAAAAACCACAGTGGGAAAAAGGTGCTGAGCTCCAGGTACCCAAAACCAGAGGAGAAAAGGTGGGACTCAGTCAGGAGCAAGGAGAAACAAGTCTAAGTGGAGTGGAAATCCATCAGCTGAAAGAGAGAAGCTTCCTTTGTATCCATGAAAAATATTTTCTGGGAGGGAAGCACGTGGAGGACAAGGACACATCCAGGGGGATCCCAGTGAAAGCTGCAGGTGGAACAAACTCAACCTCTGAAGGACAAACCACTCCATGACTCAAGATCCACCTTGGCAATCCACTCTCAACCCAAAGTCCAATAAAATGCCCTTTGACAGGACCTGGAATTGTCATGCTGGGAAGAATCCAGGAGCTGCAGCAACTCCAGCCTGGCCTTGGACACTCCCAGGGATCCAGGGGCAGTCACAGCATCTCTGCCCAACCTGTGCCAGGGTGTGCCCACCCTCCCAGCCAGCAATTCCTCCCCAGGCATTTCCATCCCAGGGTTTTTTCCCATCCTATCTGTGCTAGTTTGTCCCCCCTTTGCTTCCCCCCCAGCTGCTCCCGTGGAATTGGCCCCTCGTGGATGTGGGATCCGCACTGAATAAAGATGAAGCTTTCCCATTAATTCCCCACGCCGGTTCTCATGGCAACAGGTTACAACTCTCCCCATTGCCATGACAATCTCCTGCAGAATGGTTGAAACGCAGCTCGGAGTTATTTTTAGTTTGGCCTCTATTCCCATGGAGACCAAGTTTTCCTGGAAGTGTTTGATGCTTTGTGCTCGGAGCCTTTAATGAGCCTGCTGGAAGTCTGGGAGTCGGGAAAGGGTGAGAGCTCCGAGGTCACCCCAGCCCTCCCAGAGCCCCCCTTTGTTCTACTGGGGCACTTCTTCTTTCTCATTATTCCCTTTTCTTGTGTGATTTGTACCATTTACATTTCCTGGAGTGCTCCAACCCTTCCATTCTGTGCACATCCCTCTATTTTTTATTCTAGTCTTCGCACATCCCCCAATTTCTTATTGCATTCTTTGCACAACCCCCAGTATTTTATTCTTTGCATATCCCCCATTTTTTACTGTATTGTTTGCACAACCCCCAATATTTTATTCTTTGCATATCCCCCATTTTTTACTGTATTATTTGTACACCCCCCAGTATTTTCTTCTTTGCATATCCCCCAATTTTTTCATTGTATTCTTTGCACACCCCCCAATTTTTTATTGTATTCTTTGCACATTCCCAATTTTTCAGTGCATGCTTTCCACACACCCCAATTCTTTATCGTATTCTTTGCACATGCCACCCTTTTTATTGCATTTTTGGCATTAAATTCTGCCTGAAAAGTTCAGTTTTTGCACAGGGGAAAAAAATTCAAAAGGGAAAAACTGCACAAGAGCTGGGACAGGACATTTAAAGGGGCAGTTTGGAGTTGCTGCCTGTACAGACTTTAAGGACCTGGAGACACTCTTTGAATCCCATATAGGAATTTTTCCCAAGGGCCTGGAGTGGCAGGATGAGAGGGAATGGCTTCCCAGTGCCAGAGGGCAGGGATAAATGGGATATTAGGAAGGAATTCTTCCCTGAGAGGGTGGGCAGGGACTGGGAGGGAATTCCCAGAGAAGCTGTGGCTGCCCCTGGATCCCTGGAAGTGTCCAAGGGCAGGTTGGAGCAAGCTGGGATGGTGGGAGGAACTGGACAAGCTTTAAAGCCCCTTCCAGCCCAAACCATCCCATATTCCATGATTTTCCCTGGGCACCACCAGCCCCTTGCACCCTGCCACAAAAGGAGTTATTTCCCAGAGGCTCCTTCTCCTCCTCCTGGGAATTCCAAGAGGCTGTTGCCAAAAACACTCATTCCAAGAACACTCAGAGCTCTTCTCAACACCAGCAGGAATTCTGGGGTGGGGAAAGGCCCACTGGGGGCGAGGGGAGGGCAAGGAAGAAAGGCTGGAGCACTGAAGGGCCTTTCAGGCTCCTTTATTGAGCAGTGCCAACCAGCTCAGGCTGCAGGATTTTCTTCCTTGGGATCCAATAAATCATCTCTGGCCACGGAGACATTAAAATTCCAGCCCAGTCCTGCCTGAGCTGAAACGAGGCCGAGCAGCAGCGGGAGGGAAGGGCAGGAAAAATCAGGATAGAAATGAATTTGCAGGGAAGCAACACCTGATTTTGGTTCCAAAGGAGGCAAAAGCTGACACAGCCACACCTGGAACTGGATGGTCTCCAAGGCCCCTTCCAAGCCTAAATGTTCTGGGATTCTGTGATTAATAAGCTCGGCTTTGGGAAAGCTGATCCTCATTAAGGCAGAACTAAGAGACTGCGTATAAAGCTCAATAGGAAAATAGAGTCAGTAATTAATAGATTATGAACCAGGGAAAATAGACTCAGTCCTAATATATCTGGTACAAACCAGGGAAAACAGACTCAGTACTAACAGATCTGGTACAAACAGGGGAAATAAACTCAGACTAACCAAGGAAAAGAGACTCTTTTAGCAGAATTTAAGGGACCAGTGACCTCCATGTTGCAGGTTTTCCAGGCATTTCAAAGGATTCACATTGGCCTTTTTAGCACACTCAGCATATTCTGTGATCCCACAAGTTATTTGGAGAGTTTCCAGTACAAAAATCCCACATTTAAACATTAAACCAAGAGTCTCCACAAGTCCCAGCTCCTTCTTCCCCCAGGCCAGGATGATTTCCCTGCCTATTCCACACACACCAATTAATAAACATGGAGAAATGCCAGAGGGAGAATATTCACTGGATCCACTTCATCCATTTTTAATCACCTTGAAATCAATTCCACACCCTGAAAATTCCTATTTTACCCAAGTGGTGAGCAGTGGAGCCCCTAATTAAACATCCCAATCAGTGGAAGGGGGACATGCAGGGAGATCCTGGGAGAAGAGGAATAGGAAGGAGGGAGCATCCCAAGCCCACCTGCTTGCTTTGGCATTGTGTTCCTCAGTGCTCCCCAAAAGTGTGCTCAGGAATGCCAAAAAGAAAGGGAAAAAAGCCAAGTTTCTCCTCTTTGCACACAGCAGTTCAGAAAGAACTTAGAAAGAGCTGATGTCTACCAGAGCCCAGATTTTTCCAGGGAATTATTCAGCCACATCTGAATTTTAAGTTACTAAACAGGCTGAAATGATGCCTGGAATTCTCTCTGTCCCACAAAGGAGGATCAAAAGGAGGATTTCCACCAGAGAAGCTCTGGCTGCTCCAGCTCTGAAATGAGCCTCAACTCCAGCAGCAGCTCCCCAATTCTGCCTCCATTTCACCAGGTATCTCTGGCTTCAAACCTCCTGCTTTAATTCCTGTTTCCCATAAAGATCCACCTCAGCCAGCCCACAATGCAAAAATTCTTCAGGAAATCACCATCCTTCACAATTCCTTTAAGGAACATCACAGTGGGAAAAGGAAGGGTCTGAATGAAGGGATGGTGCACCAAGCACTTGGGGACGTGCCAAGGATTTCCCATTCTCCCTAACTCATAAAATCCACAGGGAAAACCACAGACACACTTAAGCTGGGATTTCCTCTTCCCATAGCAGAACCCTCCAATTACCCACTAGTTACAGAATTATGGGAAACACCTTTCAGAGCCTCTCTGGAGTATTAAAAATGACATTCCAAAGAAGGGCTTCAAACCAGACTTGCTCTTCAGCATAAAATCAGCTCAAGCAAAGCCAAACGTGAGATCAAAACAGTCAAGAACTGGGTTTAAGTCTCCACCTCCAACAGCAACTGAGTGTTTTCCAAACAACAGGAGATCCTGTGGGATCCTCATTTCTCCAGCTGGATTATTCCAGCATGTGCACAGGAAGCTCAGCCCAGCTCCAGAGCCAAGCTCAGCTCCAGAGCCAAGCTCAGCCCAGCCCCAGAGCCAAGCTCAGCTCCAGAGCCAAGCTCAGCTCCAGAGCCAAGCTCAGCCCAGCTCCAGAGCCAAGCTCAGCTCCAGAGCCAAGCTCAGCTCCAGAGCCAAGCTCAGCCCAGCCCCAGAGCCAGGCTCAGCTCCAGAGCCAAGCCCAGCCCAGCTCCAGAGCCAAGCTCAGCTCCAGAGCCAAGCCCAGCTCCAGAGCCAAGCTTAGCCCAGCTCCACAGGCAAAGCTCCCCCTGACTCTTCCAGCCACTTCCTGCTTTGTTTTATTGATCTAAAAAACCTCCCTTTTGATCCTTTCCCTTAGGATTCCCAGGGCATCCTCCTATGGATTCACATCCTCACTCCTCACTGCTGGAAGGTTTTCCCTGTGAGTCCCGTTCTCCAGTGGGAATTTCCCCCTTTCATTAATGGATTATTCACTCCTTAATGACCCCCTGCTCCCCCCCAGGACATGGATCATCGGGAAGCATCCTGGGAACAGCACTCCTACCTGTGTATGCCATGTTCTTCGGGTTTCCATAGGGAGCCCCCGGTTGGACGGGGCTGTAAACAGGATTCATGGTGGAAGACCGGGAATTCTGGGGACAAAACAAAAGCAGAGTTGAGTCGTTGGCTCCCCAGTGCTCCGTGGTAACATCCCCCTGTTGTAATTCCAGACCCAGAGAGCTGGGAAGGGAAGGATTTACAGCCAGACATCACAACGCGGGAGATATTTAATAATTCAGGGGTTGGATCTCTGTGTTAATTCCCACAACTTCTCCAGCAGGTGGATCTGGAGCACATGGATGTGACACATCCCTGCTCCAGGGGGGGCTCAGCAATCCTGACCCCACTTCCAGCTGGAACAAAGAGGAGAAGCCACCAAGGCACACAAGGAATTGTTCCCCTTGGAAGAGCAAAGAAACCAACCCCAACCCAGCCCCGACCTTTGGGAAACCGGCGGATCAAAGACCCTTTCCAAATATTTGTGAGCTCTGAAATGTGCAAACCTGGAGCCAAGGCTTGGCTCCTGTGCAGGGCACATCCCAGAATTCCCCTTGGAATCACCATCTTCTGTGAGCCAAGAGATTCCAAGAGCCCTCGTGTTCCTCTCCCCGACAAAAACGCTGGAGCCGGGTCAGCTCCTTGGGAGTTTGATTGAGAGGAAAGCCAAGGAACTTGGGAATTGTTGTCTCCTGAGTGTCAGTTCAGCAAGTGGCTCAGTTAATTATCCTAATGAAGCACGTTCTCCGTTGGGATTCAGGGGAAAATCAGTCATTAAGCTTTATTAGGTGGGCCATTTGTCTGCAGTTATCCAGAGCACCAAACCCAGCCTGGCTCCATGTGGTGTCAGAATTCCCAAATAACATCCCTTTTCCCAAGCCTCTGGCAAGGATGTACTTTGTTGGATCATTAACTCCTCCACTAGGAAACAAGGCCAGTGGTGAATGGCAACAATTAGTGCTTCATTAATTAGCCATCCCTCCAGCCCCAGGAGCAATTCCCAAGGCAAAGGAATCCAGGGTTATAAAGCCAAGCTCCAGGGACACGGGGATTGCCATCAGTGGCCTCATGGAACCTTCAGACCATCAGGACAATCATGTTTCAGCTCAGGATGGACATTCCAGCAGAAGGGCTTGATGGCCCTTGTCCCAAGTCCCTCTCCAGCTCTCCCAGAGCCCCTTTAGGCTCTGGAATCCTTCCCTGGATCCTTCCCTTCTCCAGGGGAATCCCTCCAGCTCTCCCAGAGCAGGGGGCTCCAGCCCTGGAGCAGCTCCGTGGCCTCCTCTGGTACTCCAAGCCCAACATTCCTCACCCATCGTTGCTCCAACAAACCTTTGTGGACACAGCAGGACCACAAGAAGCCTCTCCCTGCCCACAGCAGCTTTTCCTGAAGCTGAAAGCTTTGGAAAGGAGCATTTGGCAGGAATGAGGGCAGGGAATGTGCCCAGAGGGGTAGCAGGGCATGACACGACACCAAATTCCCCCCACTATCCCGGGTTGTTCCAACCCAGCCTGGAACCAGCTGCCCTAAAAGGAAATTCCAAGCTGGGGAAATCCAAAGGATGCTGGCAGAGCTGGTGTTATGCTGGCTTGTTTCCAGGGAAGAAAACATCTTCACACAGATGGATCCCATGCTGCGAATTCCCAAGTTTTCCCTGCAGGAATGCTGCTCTCCCCAGCAGGTGATCCACAAATACATGGGTTTTTTCAAAGCTCTGACACTTCTGCCCCTGTGTGTCCAAACCCACTCTCAGCAGTTCCCCAACAGCTTCATTGATCTATTCCCTATTAATTTCTTCCCCTTGAGGCCTTGCTGACGTTCCCTTGGGAAGTGATCCCTGTTGGAATCTTGTATTCCATGTTCCCGACTGAGCCACGTCCTTCTCTGGCTGATCATCTCCATTCCTTTATCTCCACAACCCTAATTCCTTGTGTTTTGCTGGAAAGACTTCCCAGAACACAAGACACCTCTCTGTGCTCCTTTCCTCCCACAAATGATGGATTGGGACACTCTGGGAAAAGCCCTCTGGTGAGGTGGGCACTGTGTTACTGGACCAGGGATTTGTTGGATGGAACTGCTTTCCAAAGACTTGGGATACTCCTAAAGGTCTCCAGGCAGGGATTTCCTTCTGGTGGGACATCAGAGGGGTGGGAGGGCAGCATTCCCACTTTTCCATGGATGGATATCTCAGGATCATCAGATGGATGAGGCTGTGATGCCTCAGAGGACCAGGAAAATTTACTTATCTAAGATATCAAACCAGCCCTGAACAGTTTTTAAGTGCCAGTTTTTATTCATTAAGTGCACGATTTGTCCTCCCACAAAATTCTAGAGGCTTTGCTTAGAAAATTTCCCGGGATTATGAACATCCTATGACATCACTCATCCCTGGAAATAGAAATAAAGCAAAATATTCCTCATATCTGTGTTATCTGGGGCTTCTCCAGCTGCTCCAGAGCTTTCCCACAGCCAGGCACTGCTTTGGGAGCCACACATAAAATCCAGACACAAAAATATCCATAAAAAGACAATTTATGGGACTAATAAAGAGAAGCTTCCCCTTTTCCAAGCTCTTGGAAGATATGAAACAATCCATCACCACAGTTTTTAGCCCCCTAAACCCTCGCTCAGGTTTCCAGGGAATACACCCAGTCCAGGAGGTCAAAAGGAGGGATGCCTGGAAGTCAACAGGTAACACTGTCATGGATTTCTGGACATTCCTTCCCCAACTAAAGAGTGGGAAGAGAAGCTGGAATGAGCTCACAGTTTACATCATAAGAAAGAACTGCTGGCCAGAAACCCCAGCTTTGCTTCCTTGTTTTCCATCCTGGGGATAAGACCAGTTTGGGATCGAGTGGCACACCAGAACTGAAATGCAGAGCTGTCAATTCAGCTCTTCCCTAAAATAACTGGGGATGCTGCCATTAGAAATCCAGCTCCAAAGGTCCTGGAGGTCTCTGGCAAATGTTTCAAAGGAAAAGCTTGGAGCAGCTGAGCAAAGGTGGGGCTTCCCAAATCCCATCCTCCTGAGGCCAGGGAGATGAGGAGCCTCCACGGCTTTGGCATCCCTGTGTAGCTTAAAAATCATGGAATCATGGAATGGGCTGGGTGGGAAGGGACCCCAAGGATCAACCAGTGCCACCCCCTGCCACGGGCAGGGACACCTTCCACTAGCCCAGGTTGCTCCAACCTGCCCTTGGGCACTTCCAGGGATCCAGGGGCAGCCACAGCTTTTCTGGGAATTCCATCCCAGTCCATCCCCACCCTTCCAGGGAAGAATTTCTTCCCTATATCCCATCTAACCCTGCCCTCTGGCACTGGGAAGCCATTCCCCTTGTCCTGCCACTCCAGGCCCTTGGGAAAAACTCCTTTATGGGATTCAATGAGTGCCTACAGGTCCTTAAAATATGAATTTAATGAATTCACAAGTTGATTTTGACTTGGGAAATGAACTCAGTATCCCCAGATGATGTTTCAGGAAACAGCAGTTGGCACTTCTTTTTTTCCCTTAAAAAATAACAACATTCCTGGTTTAATTCAGTGTCCAGAGCTGATTCCAGCAGCAGGGAAGGACTCAAAGGGATTAAATCTCTAACAAGCAGCCCACAGGAAGCACAAGGTGTAAGGCAGGAATTAGGCTGGAGGTTTGTCCTCTGGAAAACCAGTCCTAAGATGTTCCACAACAGCCCAGAGAAGAGAGGGAAGGCACAGGGCAGGACCTGGGTGATCCCACAGGAATTGCCAGGCAACAGGAGGGTAAAACAATGTCCTTGATGGCAAGAAAAGGAGGGGAATTGGGAGAGGAGTCACGACCTCTCTGGTCTGGAGAGCCTGGGAATACACAGCCAGAAAGAACAAGGAAAACGCTTCCCAAGGCCCCCTTTTCTTCCTTCAGATTTTTTGGTTTCCCAAATAGACTTTTTTCAAGAAACATAAAATATTCTGGCTATTCCTTGTCAATGAGTAATAATCGATTGGTTTATATTTTAATTTAACTGTATGAATGAACAGAAGGGGATGGGAATGTAGAAGTCAGAGCACAGGGAATGACATCCCATAAATGTTGGATAAATTTCTGCACAGAAATCTCCCATGTGCTTTCTCACCACTATCCCTCACTGGCATTCCTGGAAACACGCCTGGAGTTCTCCTCCTTTTTCATTTAATGCCAAATTCCTGTTACTGGCTGAGAAGAGAAGGAAAAGTTTGATACTGAAGGATAAAATGCTAATCCTCCTGATGTGCAATTCCCATCTGATCCCAAAAATCTTCTGCAGACACTGGATTTGGGAACAGAAAGGGGAACAGAGACAGAACTGCTCGGTCTGTTCCCAGCAATGAAGAGGCCGAGCCAAAAAATCCTGGGATCAATAGGAAAGCCAGGAAAACTGAAGAATGCTCCTTGAGGAACTGGAGGAGGAAGGAAGAGGGAGGAAAGAGGGAATGCAAAAGCAGCAAGTGCATCTCCGAGCCTGGAACAGAGGCTGAGTCACGGCAGCCACATCTGGAACACATCCAGAAGGATCATTCCTAAAATAGGTGAAGCAAATCCGAAGAAGGAGAAAAAGGAAATTCCATCTGTGAGAGTTCACCGTGGCAAGGAGAGCTCTGGGCTCCCCAGCATCCCAAGGGAATGAAAGACTGCAGGAGCTGAAGAGGAGCTTTGTTAGACAGAATGCTGGAATTACAGAGGAGCCACGTGAAAGCTCGGCTCCACTTCCAGCCCTGTAATCCAGCACTTGGCACCTGCTTTCCCTGGGAAAGGAAAAATCCCTGGGTTGCTGGGGTTTCAGCCTGGTCAGTGTTTACCTAAACAACAAAGGCAGGCTCCAGAGGAACAGCTGGAACTCCAGGGGTTCACTTTCCCAGGAGTGATGAGATTGGGAAACTCGGCCCTGGAAAGGTTTGGGAATTCTCAGCATTCCCAAAAAGTTGGGGCTCATGGCTCTGCAATTAAACACCTTCTGCTCTGCTTTGTTCACACCCACATCCCCCTTCCCAGGAAAGAGCTGGAAGTTGGGCTGGGTTTTGTTCCCTCCTGGCCATATCCTGTGTATCCTACATATATTCCTGATACAGGTTGGAGACTCCACAGGGAATCTCCTGACAGACCCATTCCCATCAATCCAAACACAGCAGCTTCCAGAGGTTTCAGGTTCATCCAAAGCTGCTCCACATAATTAAACCAGGCCAGATTCCTGAACTATGCAATAAATCAGGAATGCAGATCCCTGTCTCTGGTCAGAATGCACCTCAAAGGCACTACCCAAAGGCAGAGCCTTGGCTGGGCCCCTCTGGAGCTCCAGGCACATCCATAAGGATTTCCTGTGGCACCTTTCCATGTGCTCTTAATACCTCCTGAAAACAGCTTCCCTGTCATGGAATCAGAGGGATCTCTGGGAACTCAGCTCAAATTCCTCAGGAGATAATTTCATTTTTTAACCACAGAAACAAAGTCCTTGGTTGTCCTTTGACCAAATCGTTGCTCTTTTTCTATCCCCAGAAAGCAAATGTGATCTGACAGTTCCCTTTCCAAAGGTTCCCTGGAACACAGAGCTGGGAATTACTCTGGGAGAGGGATTTAACACTGGTCCAACTTCCCCCCTCTCCAGCCAAGGGCAGCAAATGGAAATCTGCTCCACATCCCTGGGGATAATGGTCCAACAGAAGTGGGAATTATTTCCTTATAAAATAGACAAAGGAGTGGAATTGCCCTTTTTTAAGTGTTTCTGGATGAGCAGGAAAAGGGAAAAAAAACGTGTTCTGGCTCTCCCTGAAATGCACCTCCTGCATCCCAGGATCCAAACCCACACATGTCCCTCCTGACACAGGACTATTGTACATTCCCTGGTTTCTCTGGGGATTTCTCCAGTGTTTTTTCATCCCAAGAGCTGTCTTGGCCATGAGAACTCAGAGGGCTGACTCAGCCATGCAGGAATTCTGCAAACAAGGAGCTTTCAGCTCCTCCTGCCAAGAAAAAGGGCTCATTTGGAACAGGGAAGAACTGCCACTGAAGATGTTCCCAAGGACCTGGCTCGGAGTGACGTGGTCCCATTTTTGTGACATAACGTGCCTTGTCAGAGCAATTCCTCTGAGCAGGATTTGACAAGTCCTGTGCCCACAAAATCCTGGGGGTTTTTTATCAAATCAACATTAGCAGTCGATTCCCACCTGGCATTCAGCTGGAATCCTGCACACACAAAGCCTTCCTGAGATAAAAAGCAATTTTTTCCCCCCAGTAAATGGGTTTAAGGTAGGAAAAGGAATTTTTCTGGCTCTACAAGTTGTCCCCAAGGCACCACAGAGGCACTTCCAGTGTGAAAGAACACTCAGGAAAGGAATTCTTTAAACCATAAAACACAGATATGAAGAGTCTGGAAAACCTACAGCCACGCTGTGAGCCCCAGGACTCTGGAATCCAACACACTGGAATATTACATGCAAAATATTCCATGCTCCCAAGACCAGAGGAACCAAAGGCAGGAGGTTGTAAATCCCCATCCAAGGCTTTAATGGACTGACAAAGATAATCCTGGGAAACAACAACAAACCATTTCTTGGTCGCCTCTGATGAATCACCAGTTCTTTTCCAGACACTTTTGGTGAAGAAACCCCTTTCCAAAGTGCCTGTTTGCATGGAATGCCAGGATGGTTTGGGTTGGAAGGGACCTTAACGGCCACCTTGTTCCAGCCCCCTTCCAGTGCCCAAAGGGGCTCCAGGAGAGCTGGAGAGGGACTTGGGACAAGGCATGGAGGGAGAGGACACAGGGAATGGCAGGGCTAGATGGGATATTGGGAAGGAATTCCTGAAATCTTACCCTTCCTGAGGCTCACACCAAACCCTCTGGCCATCATTCCCACACCACCAAGTGATCACTTCCACGTGTTCAAAAGGAGCATCCTTCAATCTCCACGGAGTTCGACCAGTCCCTTCCCAACTTCCCCACTGCTAATTGGCTCTTGCTCCTCAAAATTCCAATTAGCCAATCCAGCCTGGGAAAGGCAGGGATACAGAGCCTCTAACGAGCTCAGGGAGAAATCCAAGGGTGGAATCAAAAGCTGGCTCCCATCAACCCCGCGCTCAACCAACACTAATTAACGCCTTTAACGACACTTTCCCCCTCTTGGCCCCGTAAATCAGAACAGGGCGCTTTTCCTGGGGAACAAAGGAATGTGGGGAAGGTGCAGCTCATTAAGCAAACTCCCAAATTCCACATGCACTTAATCACAGCCAGGTATTTCTATTTCCAGCAGCGTTGTGCTCCAGGAGCTGTGCAATCCACAGGGAATATCTATTTCTCCGTACAGACCAGGCTGGTGCTGCAGGGAGAAATGGTGAGTTATCCAGCTGGGATTTTTGGGGTTACACCATAGGAAGGAGCCGTGGGAAGGTGTAGGGAACACAGGGGATGTTTCCCCATAATCCCAAGCCCCATCTCTGAAAGTGCTCCAGGCCAGGTTGGATGGAGCTGCTGGAAAAACTCTTCCCTTCGGCTCTGGATTTGGAGCATTCCCAGCACAGTGAAGGCCCCCTCAAAGTGGCAGAAACCAAGACTAAAGATCCCAGATTTTCCATAGGAGTTTGGAAAAGCTGAGGAGCAAAAGCACAAAGTCCAGGCCCAGTTCCAAATTCCCCAGTGGATAAAACGCAGCCTAATGTAAAAGAGCACTACAAAATATTTATCTCAAACCAAACCATTAGAGAGATAAGGGAGGGATTTTTGGATACACACGGATGTTCCACACAAACACACCAGCATTAACTAGTGAATTGCTGGAATCTCTCTTGGGATGTGGGGGAGTGGGATGTTCCTGAGCAGGAAATAACCTAAGGAATGAAGTTATGAGGTCCAGCACACACATATTTGAGAGTTGAACCCCATTTCTTCCAGCTTTTGATTTCTCAGTGACATGAGTGTAGAAAGGGGACGTTCAACCCAAGACAGGGACACCTAAAAATTCAATATCTGAAGAGGTTGAGGGAGATTCCAAGCAAGGAATCTCCACAGCCTGCAGAGCAACCCTGATCTCCTGGAAGATGCCAACCAGGAGCTGGTCAGCCAAGTCCCCCAGACCCCAGTTCCAGTCCTGGGGTCCCCAGGGACCAAACTGGGAGCTCAGACACCCAAAGCTTAATTCTAAATTTCTTCATCTGGAGCTGAAGTGGAGCAGGAGCCCTTGGACCAGGAGCTTTCTTCTGCAAAGCCAACACCTCCCACCTTCTCACTTGGAAAAACATCTTGTCCTGTAGATCTTCCACCAGTTCTCCCACCAATCCCACCCTTGGCTCTGCCTCTCCCCTTCACAGCCCTGGATTTCTGTTCCTCACATCCCAAAAAAGCAGCAAAATGGGGTCTCCTCTTGCTGCCTCAACTTGGAGATCTGGAGGAGACCGGGCAGGAAAAGGGTCAGGAGCACCATCAAAATCCCTTTTTTTTTTTAAATCTTTATCCTTTTTCAAGCATGAAGAGGAGGAAAATGGGAAGAGGGAGATGGGACAGGGGATCCTTGTTGCTTCAAGGCTGGCATAAGCAAGGACAAAGCCTTCCTGAAATGCCTGAAATGGGATTCCTGAAACCTGAGGTGGGCTGGAGAGGAAGAAACAGTGGGATCTGCCTGTGTCCAAACAGCAGCCAGGGATTTAGGGCAGGTCCTTCCCAAGGCAGGGCTGGAATGCTCAAACCCCCTCAGGACCAGGGGCATGTCCAAATGTTTGATCCTGACATTTAAAGTTCATGGCACTGAGCAGCAAAACAGGAACAGGGAAAAACCAGAGGCATCCCTTGGTTTTCCATATTCCTGAACAAAACCAGCTGGATCAGGACACTGCAGCCACCCCAGTGCCTTCTGCAGCAGGAGGGAAGGGAATCCCAAAGGGAATGTTTGCCCAGCGGATTTCCAGAGGGATTTCCCACTTCACAGCTCCTGTACATCATTACAACATGTTTAATTCTCTTATATATGTGTTTTTATATATATATAAAAAGCTTGTTCAGAGGCTTGACCTGCTCAGGGCTCGTACCATGGGCATTAAATCCCAAAATGAAGAGTTAATTCCCTTTATAAATCACCACAATAAAATACAGGCACGGAGTGTTGGTGCAGCCCCAACTCCTGAGGCAGAAATTCCTTATTTTCAAATGCCACAAAATTCCTTTCACAGGAAGAAGGGCCCAAACCAGCTCAAACAGCAACACTTCCCAATCCACGGCATCCAAAGCTTCCCTGGCTGCATGGAGCAAGGAAAAGGGAGGAGAATCCAAACCCAGTCAAACATGGATTGGTACCTCTGGGAGCCAAGCTTCCTTGGGATGGAGATAATCCAGAGGGGAATGTGCCTGGCCAGGGAAGTCTTCACAGCATTCCAGAGCTCTGGAGCAGCAAGGGGACACAGAGAAAAAGAAAGAGCCATGAGGGCTCTGCAGGAAAACCTGTCAGACACAAAACACGGCTCCTTCCAGCCCTGGAGCACCAGGAATGGGGATGTGGGAGGTGGGAGAGGGAAGAGAGGCCAGAGCTGGAAATCACACCAGGCTCTTCCCAGTTTAAGCTTCCAAGGAAATTCTTGTTCACCAGCTGTCAGTGAGGATTTGGGAATAGGTGGCTTTTAGCCCCAGTTTTACACGGCGCTCCCACCCCGTTCCCAGCTGGAACAAAAGCTCTGGGAACTGGAAATGAAACGCCTCCAAAAAACTGGGATCGTGCTGGAAGCAACTGGGAGGAGGTGGGAGTGACTGGGATTACAGGGGGTGTGAATAGAACCTCACTGGGGGTTACTGGGAGGTCCTGGGACCACTCTGGGAGCCAATTAGCAAGCAACTGGAAGATACTGGGACCGTGCTGGGGGGACTGAGACCACAACTGGGATCATACTGGGAGCAACTGGGACCACACCTTGGGCTACAGGGAGCAACTAGGAGAAACTGGGATCATGCTCAAGCAACTGGGACTGACAGGGAATGAGCATGCTGGGGACAACTGGGATATACTGGGAGTATCCAGGACCAGACTGGGAGTGTCTGGTCTCCTACTGGGAGCATCTGGTCTCCTACTGGGAGTGACTGGGCTCTGAGAAGTGCAGGATGCAGGAGAGGGTGTTCTCTGCATCAGAGGGGACCAGCAAAGCTCCTGCTCCCAAACCAGGACCAGCTCCTTGGAATGGCTGCTCATTTTCACCAACCCAGGCCCAAAAGGTTCACATGAAATGGTTTCTCCTGCTTTCCACCCCCTGATCCCCAATTACATTCCCTCAAAAAACACTCCAGGGGAGAAACCAGGCTGCAGAAAAGGTTGGATGCAGCCAAACAGGTGGGATTTGCCTTGGGAGTGCTGATCCATGCCACTCCTCCCTCCAGAATTACACCACAGGACCTTTGACATGAAACCAATGAGTTCAAATGGAATCCTTGGAGAGAAGTCCAAACCCACCCTGGTCCAGCTAATCCCAACGCTCAGGGAAAGGGGGCAAGAATATTTCCACCTACATTTACACTCCAATAGGAATATTCACTGCTTGGAATTTAATCCTGGTTTCAGGCTTTTTGGCCCTTCAAAGGCACAACCCTCAAATCTCCCCAGGAATGAATTCCAGCAGAAACAAGGACTTGACAAATGCCATCCCACGATGCTCCTCCGTGGCACTGGAGCCTCTGCCTGAGCACATTCTGTACCCAGAGCAGCCTCCCTACTCCAGGAGGCACCAAATATACCAGCCCCATTTTTAATTCCTTCCAGGAATACACACATCCCCGCAGCAAGAAGACGTGGGCTGCGGTTTTGCTTCCAACAGCTCCGGAAAAATGCAACAAATCCCTCCTTTTGTGGCAAGAACGGAGCAGAAAATAAGCTGAGGCAAAGGGGGGGAGGAACCACCTCCCCCAGATCTTCCTCCAGCCCTGGATTTGGGAAAGCACGTCTTGCCCACGGGATCAACCACTCCTTCTGCTGCTTTCACACCTCCCGTCCCGCTGCCAGGATTGTTCTGCTTCCCAGAGTCGGTTCCAGTCCTAAATTTGCTTCAAATCCACATTTTGGGGTATTTTTACAGCTTTGCACTCATGTGGCCAAGAAGTCAACAAGTCCTTGATCAACACATACCCAAAGCCCGTGCCCAGTGGTGCAGAATTCCTGAGGGTTTCCAAGATTCAGGGGGAGGATGGGACTCTCACAGCCTTTAATGCTGTAGGATTATCAGGATATTCCCATTTTTGTGGCTGCTGAAGAGACAGGGAGAAGCCCTGGAGTGGGATCCTCCTTCAGCTTCAGCAGCACCAACACCTTCCTCCAGTCACCTTTCCTGGGGTGGTTTTTGGTCCTTTTCCTGGTTTTTTTCTCAGGGGTGAGAAGGTGCAAGATGTAAACACAATGGATGCTGGATCAAATTCCTCACTGTGCCCTGTGCCCTCATCTCCCATCCCTCTTCTCCCAGAATCTTGGGCTGCCACCCTCTGCCAAGCATGGAAAATTCAGATGTGTTTGTGGAAACAGGCTCGGTCCTTGGGGTGGAAGTGCAAAGACCGAAACCACTGAAGAAGGAGGAAAACGAACTTGTGAGGAGGAATTCATTTGGAAAATTTAGGGAGATGGCACAACATTGGGAAACTCTGCTGGCACCACACTCACCAAGAGGGTCACCTGGGAGTAACTCCCAGCCTAAGGGGAGAGAAGACTCCAAAGTTGTCTTTCCCCACTCCTGCCATCCCAGTGGTCTCTTCCAGGCTGGGCTTCCGAGATGATGGAAGTACCTCCAGCATCCCTTGATCCCAGGGGAAGGAAGGCAAATGCTGCTCCCACCCAAGCCAGGCCAACACTGATGGGAAGCTGGAATGCACCTCCTTTAGCAGGGGCAGAGCACCAGCTCCCACTTAGGAGCAGCCAATGTTCCCATGGGTTGGATGCCTGGAAAAATGGCATCCCAGAACGGGTTGGGTTGGGAAGGATATTAAGGATCATGCCATTCCACCCCCTGCCATGGGCAGGGACACCTCCCACTATCCCAGGCTAATCCAACCTGGCCTTGGACACTTCCAGGGCTGGGGCAGCCACAGCTTCTCTGGGCACTCACTGCCCTCCCAGTCAGGAATTCCTTCCCAATATTCCATCTAACCCTTCTCTCTTTCCCTTTGAAACCATTCCCTGTTGTCCTGCCACTCCAGGCCCTTGTCCAAAATCCCTCTCCATCTTTCTTGTCAAGCTGAGCAAAGAAACCCAACCAGGTTCCTGCAGCCTGGAATTCCTCCCTCCTCTCCCACTTTTTTGGTGTGAAAGGTTTAAATTCCTTTATTTCCTAAGATTCCTGGAGCTACTTAGTAGGGATGCTTGTTCCCTGATATCTTCCTCCACTGCCTGTGGGATTTCAAGCAGCAAACCAGTATTTTTAATTCCATCCTCCCCTCCTATGCCCAAAATTTTGGTACCTCGAGGTTTCATGATGCAAGATTATTGTTAATTAAAGGAAATATTAATTGTCCCACTGAGAAGCTGCATGAGAATTACAGGTCTGAAAAAGAAAAATAAACCTCTCAGCAAGAACAGCCTCTTTTTTTTCCCTTTTTTTGCCCTTTTTTTTCTAATCCTAAAAAATTCATAAAATCAAAGAAAAGCGATCCAACATGAACCTTCCCAACATTATAAAAGAGGGATTAATGAGAATTTCTAGAAAATCAGGAATCTGAAGGTTAGTTCAGACACCTTTGCTCCCCAGGGAAGAGAATTAAAGGAGTTGAATTTGAAGAATTTAGAAAGAATTTAATAGAATTTCAAGCAATGGAATTGAAAGGATTTGTAGGGAAGGGGGTGGTGGTGAGTTGAGAAAAAGGAGGAAAACAGGGAGCCTGGTGCACTTTGCATCTAAATTAAGGAATAACAGGGCAAAATGGTAATGGATATCCACAGATGATCCAGAATGGAATTCTGCTCTGGGCACACTGGGAAAAAAATTAAAAATAAACCCACAAAGAGTTATTGGGGAATAAACATTATTGGGATCCATCTGGAGCGACTGGGAGGGAAAACAGAGAGAGAAATGGAATTCAGGCAGGAATTCAGACCTGGAATCCCCAAATCATGGTGGTGCTCAGCAGAGAAACACTCCCTGAGCTGCTTCCACCTCCTGAACCTCCTCCTGCCAAAGAGATCCTGGGAACTTTTCCTGGCTAAGGGGTGGGAGCAGGTTGGGAATTACCAGTGATGGCTTTGGCTGCTCTGGAGGGGAAGGAGTTTTTAAGGAACGGGGTGAAAAGGTCCACGTGTTCCACCAGCACCTTCACACACATATCCACCCAGGAGAACATCCATCCAGGAGAACATCCATCAGGAGAACATCCATCCAGGAGAACATCCACCCAGGAGAACACCCATCCAGGAGAACATCCACCCAGGAGAACACCCATCCCAGGAGAACATCCATCCAGGAGAACATCCACCCAGGAGAACACCCATCCCAGGAGAATATCCATCCTGGGAGAACATCCATCCGGGAAAATATCCATCCTGAGAGAACATCCACCCCAGAAAAACTCAAAGCCACAACATGCAATGACTCAACATCTCAATGGGTTCCTAAAATCCAAAGGCTCTTTAAGCTCCAGACTATTAAAAATCCCACAGGATTTAAGTGGGCACTCGAGAGCAAGAGAAGTGTGGAATTCACTTTAGTGGCAAAGCTGGGCATCATCCTTCCTCCAGGAACATCCCATTGGCTTGGCTCCCAAGGGACAATTCCCTTTTCCATGGGTCCTGCTGTACCCCTAAAATAACCTTCCCACTTGCAGGGTGCCAGCAGAAGGCCAGGAGGGCAGAGAAGGATCGGGAAAAGCAGCAAATCCCATCCACGTTTTCATTGACCACTTCCTGATTAAAAAGAAAGCCAAGTCGAATCCCCTGGAAAACTGGAGGGGTTGGGTTTGGAGCCAAAGAGCAGGAAAAGGGAATGAAACATCACAAGCTCCACTGCTGCTGCTGGAGAGCCCAGGATTGTGGTGCCGGAGAGGATCCAGGGGCAGAGCTGGGAGGGGACGCAATGGAAGGACAGGGGGATCCCAGACAACTCCAGGTATTTGTCTCCCACTCTAAGCTGAACTCTAGGAGAGACTTCAGAGTAAGATCTGGTTTGCTTTTCTATCCAGCTCTAATTAAAACCAAATCATTTTTCTAAAGCCACCACTGCACCATTCCCACCCCATCTCCCACCGTGCTGTCCCTGGAATCCACCCATTCCCTTCACAGCTCCCACTTTGCCTACAAGGTCCACACCGAATTTCCCATGCTGATCCACCCCTAATTAAGCAATTAATTGAGCGGTTCCTACAGATTGGGCAGCGATACAAATCACTCGAAGGTGTTTTCCAGAAAGGTGTTCCCGAAGTTCCCCATAATTGTTCAAGGCCCTTAATTAATTTTCAATAACGAACGCACTCGAAGCAATTAAAAACCAGTTAAGTCAACATTTCTTCCACTGGGCTGTATTAAGCTGGAAGCACTTCCAGCCCCTCCTTCCTTTTGGAGTCCCTGGCAATTTCCAGTTTTGTTCCCTTTGCCACGTAGATATGGCAGGAGCAATCCCAAAATTCAGAGCAACATCCCACAGCTCCTACAGAAGCCACACACACTCAACCCTTCCCGAGTACTGCATGGATTATAAAAATTCCTGGTAATATTAGAGGAAAATAACGAGCTTTTTTCCAGCTTTGGCAGAGGATTTTCATGATTTCCTGTTCCAGCAGCCCAATCCCAGCCCAGGCCATGCCCAAGGCTAATCCCTCTCCGCAGGGTTTGTTCCTCACAAACAGCTCAGCTCATGGAGCAGGCCAGGAATGGGACACTCTTCATTCTTTAGAACTGCAGAGCAGGGATTTCCTCAGTTCCTGAGTTTCTGGTGTCTCCAGGTCCTCCTGAACTTTCCCACTGGCTCTAATAAATCCATGTGCTCATTCCAAACTCCTCCAGGTTGTCCCAGAGCTCTGTCAACCCCTCCCCTCCTCTGTCCCACCTCAGACCTCCACATTCCACATGCTCCTCTATTTGATTTTCCAGTGCTGCTTCCTACTTGGAGAACCATTCCCTGCACAGAAGTCCCCTGGACTTTCCTCCAAACAAATCCTAAAAGTGGATTTTTTACCCATTCTCCTTCCCACAACAGGCAGGGGAGAAAACAAGGAGGAACGGCTTTTAACTAAAAAAGAAGGGATTTAGATGGGATATTGGGAAGGAATTGCTGGCTGGGAGGGTGGGCAGGCCCTGGCACAGGTTGGGCAGAGAAGCTGTG
>JAWWEE010000214.1:0-20455 GCA_035221455.1 Xenops minutus | reverse complement strand
TTTCCTCCTTTCCTCCTTTCCTCCTTTCCTCCTTTCCTCCTTTCCTCCTTTCCTCCTTTCCTCCTTTCCTCCTTTCCTCCTTTCCCTTTCAGGTTGGTGTTGTGTGTGGGGATCTCTGGGGTGTTGCTGTGCTGCCCTGGCTGGCCCTGCGTCTGCAAGGGTGTTCCCTTCCAAAGCCCTCTGCACGCTGAAAACCAACGCGTTAATTCCGTGTATTTATTGTTTAAAGGGCTTTCCTTACTCTCTCACAGAAAGTGCTTGTGTGTAGGTTCTTCTGAATTTATACCTCTGTGTAGTGTTTAATATTATAGCTGCTTGTAGAGGGGTTTATACTTGTATCTTTATACTTGTGTGTAATGAGTTTTTATACTTGTATATTTATACTTGTGTGTAGGATCTTTTGAATTTTAGGTGTTTGTTGCTTATTATTGCTTATTACTACTTATAAACTCATGTACCAGAGTTTAATTAATGTGTTTTCTCCTTTTTGTTTTTAGGTCGTTTAACCCACAGTGATTTCATCAGCCAGTATTTTGAATAAAAAAGGGGGGAAAAAAATGATGTCAAGACAAGCCTTCCTGTGCAGTTTGGGATCTCTGTATTTATCCCTCCTGTTCATCTTCCTCCTCATGGATGTTTATGCAAGGCCTGCCAATAATTCTGTCCTCAAGGACAAAGCAGCTGACAGTAAAGATGAGAATGAGATCCTGCCCCCAGATCACCTCAACGGGGTCAAAATGGAGATGGATGGACATCTGAACAAAGAATTCCATCAAGAAGTTTTTCTAGGGAAGGAGATGGAAGAGTTTGAGGAAGATTCAGAGCCCAGGAAAAACAGGAAGAAGCTGATGGTCATTTTTTCAAAGTAAGTTATGCAGTGCCAAGAGCAGAGAAAGAGTAAAAAATGGATATTTTTCCTGTAGTGTTTAAAAATTACAACGATGAAGGGGCAAACCTCATCCTTTGAGTGCTGTGTTTGTATTTTGAAGGTGTTAGAAAACCTGTACAAACCATCCTCAGGAGTGCAAGTATTGAGAATCACGATCAGGGTACAGGCTTGGGACAAAATCCCACTGTCCCAACACCTCCATTGCTTTGTTCAGGGTTTGATTTCAGTTGGCAATTTAAGTTTCTGGTCTGTTTTTTCCTTTTATATTCCACGTGGATCCTGGTTTTGTTTCTGTTATGACTTGGGCAAATAACTGTAGAGAAAAAAACACTGGGAAGACAATACTAGGAAGGAAAAGGGTCAGAGAAACAATGAGATGGTGGGAAACAAACTCTGTTGATTTCTGCTCATAAAACTTTCAGTAGATGCTTCAGTGACTAAAATTTGAGTGTTTCAATTTAAATACACCGAGGTTAAAAATAATTATGTCCAACTGCACAAACCAGGAATTTAGAAATCTACAGGGCAGCTTAATGAAATTGTTAACAAATTCAGTTCCTCAGAGTTTAGAAAAAGAGAATGAAACATGAGAGTAAAAGGATTTTTTTCTTTTATAGCTTTTTAAAAAAGTTCTTTTGTTTCTTTACATGGTATAAAAATACTTGCTTTTAGGTATTAAGGCATTTTTCCTTTTCTAAAGCACTTTCTCTGCTGCATAAGGTCTGTGTCAGGTGTTTGAAGGTCAGTAATGGTGATGAAAACGGAAATCAAACCCAGGGTGCACTTTTAGACACAAGGTGGCAGAATTGGATTTATTTGGATTTTGGAATGAAGGATTAATTTTATTAGAGCAGCTCAAATTACACTGGTGGCCTTAATGCTGCTGATTCCTTGGGGATTCCCATGGAGATAAACTGAGAAGGCTTAACAAAGCTTTTTTTATTGCAAACTTTTCATTAACAAGTTAAAAATAGCAACAATAACATTGGACTTTGTTTTTCTGGATCTCTCCTGAGCAAAGGAATGAAAGCAAACAAAGAAACCAGTTTGGTTTTCAATTTAGAGTGGAGTCCTTTATTATTATGCCTGTTATTCAGCCCAATCACTTCACTGGTAACATATATCCAAATATTAAGATTTCTATCTTGTTTTATGTTTATTGGAAACATTCAGCTCCCGGTTAGTAAATTGTCATTCCCTAAATTGCAAACTCTTTAATTTCTGCCTGTTTGTTATGAAAGAGGTTTCTTAGGAAGCTTAAAATAATTGGATTCAAGATCAATTTCGTTCAGATCCTGAAAATTACATTCCCTGGGCTGATCAGATTACAAATGTAGGGAAGCATTCTGGGGGCTTTGATTGCTTTCTAGACATCCTCCTAAAGGCTGAAAGAGAAATACTGGGAACTTCTGTGAAAATCCAAATCCAAATGTTCTGGAATTGTTGTCTTGGAAGGCCCAGAGAAAACACACAATGTGTTTTTGATCAATGGAAGCTGAGAATCCTCAGTGATATAAAATACTCAATTAAAAGCATAAATTATTATCTAACAGGATTACTGAAAATAAAGTTGGAACATGGAAAAAGAGCTCCCCAAACCATGATTTTCTAGGCAAGTTCTGTGTCATTGAAACACTTGGTAATTCTGTTTCAGTTTCTGGTGTCAGTCCTGCAGTCATCACTTGGATGAAACAGAAACCAGTCCTGAAGGGCTGTAGGTGCTCAAAGCAAATTTTGGGGTCTCTGGGTGAGGACTCTGTTGTGGAGTGTTGTCACCCTGAGTGGCCAGTGCTTATTGATAAAGCACCTTCTGGAAGGTGCCCACAAAAATCTGATTTTTAGTGGCTTGTGGCTGAGAGACTGGGCTAAAACTGGTTTAAAACCAGGCCTGATTATCCACATAGAATATAATCCTTACTGCTGGAAAAATTCAGTTATTCTGCAAAGTACACACTTGTTTCTTACTCAGGGGTGCCACCTTTGTACTTTCAAGATCTAAATGAGCAATTAATGGGATGTTTGTTCCCTTCCTCTCTAGTCAGGGTGTGATTTAGATTGAAAGTACAGCTTGGAAGTAGGAAGCTTGGTAGCCTTTGATCTAAGGAAACCATGTTAAATACTCTGTTTTCAGAATCATTTTGGGTTGTACCTGTTCCACTTCAAACCTGGTCACCTGGTGGGTGCAAAGTGCCATGAATGAACCACAACCATCTTACTGAACCTATACTGGTATCTAAATATAGCACTGATCTGATTTATAGGTTTATTTAGGGTAATAGATTGATGGTGTGGTTGAACATTATGTGCTGGGGTTGTTATTGGGCTCCACTTTTAACATTTAGTTGACATTTAAAGGCAAATCACATATAACCTGAGTTTCAATGATAACACTTTACTGATGCAGAGATAACAAAGGCAGAGTCAAGCTGGGGGTTTTTATGTGTTTTTCTTTAGGGTTTGTTTTTTAATTGAGCAAGAGTGGTGCTTTAAATAGATTCCTGCCTCTTAAATGTTAGTGATGGCTTTTTCAGCTCAAAAAACCCCTTCAAAGTGGCAGATTATTGGGTTTGCATTGATTCTTCAACTACAATTTTCCCATTCTTCTGAATGAAATCAGCATTAATGGGATTGAAAAGCAGTGTTGGTGGTACATGAAGGAAAACAGAGAATTGTCAGATGGGATGTCTCCTGATAATTTTAGTCAGAGAAAGTTTAATTCTGGAGCTCAGCAGCACCGAGTCCAAGCACATCCTTGGACAAACTGAGAGCCTGACAACTCAGAAGGCTCATGGAGAGCAAATGTTTGTGCAGAACCTTTAAATGTGGTAAGAATTAAACACTCTCAGCTGTAACATGTTACCAGAGAGGTGTAACAGAGGAAACCTGTTTTTTTCCACTTACAAGTGCTCCAGTCAAAGTAATAAATAGTTTAAAGTCCTTAGGACAAGTTTATTCACATTGTGTTTTCACTGCTTGTGAAGAACACAGACTGGTGGTCTGGGCAGACACAGGAGGCAGCTCAGCCATAAACTTCACAGCCCTTGGAACATCGAGGTAAAAAGGGCTTGGAAGGACAAGCTGAGAGGGAATTAATGCTGAGAGGATGTCAGAGGAGAAGTTTTTCCAGTTCCTGCAAGCCTGCAGCAGCTGGCAGTTGAGGGCTCTGAACCAAAGGGAAACGAGCCAATATGCTCTGAGTGATGATTTGTGGTTTCCTCTGGCTGAAAATCTTACTCAAACATAATATGAGTTAACTTACACTGAAGTGAAGGCTGGCTGAGTGTTTTTCACTGAGAAGTAACTAAATGTTGGAGTTAGATTAATTATGGAATAAATTGCTCACTTCCTCTTTGTTACTCTGTATTTCAAAGAATGAGCAACTTCTCCAAGAGGGTTCTAAATGGTCTCAGCCTGTTTGTTGTTGCTGAATAAAGTCATGAATTTGAATCTAAAACCAGGCCACACCTTTGCCCTCCAATGTCCAAATGTAAATCTTGCTTGCCCTTCACCCAGGGTGGATATAAATAATGATAAAAAGATTGGAGCCAAGGAGATGCAGCGCTGGATCATGGAGAAGACAGATGAGCATTTCCAGGAGGCTGTGGAAGAGAACAAAATGCACTTCCGAGCTGTGGACCCTGATGGTGATGGTAAGAGGAGCAATTCCTGCTTCTTCTGGTGACCAGAACTCCTCAGATGTGCTGTGATGAAATCCCAAGTTCCTTTGGGCTGTCCAGAATCCCAAGTTTTGATTCCTACAGAGGATGACAAGGAAGGGATGTGCCTCAGTCTGTGGTTCTGAGCTCACCGCTCTGCGTTGTCACTTGTGGTCAGAGGGTGCTGGAACAAGTGGCTGTGTAGAGTTGGGGTGAGGACAGTGACATAAGCTGGTAGTTTCCATAAAACCTAAACAAATAAAAGTGAATCAGGTGATGGTTTTCATACTGCCATTCACAAAACTCAGCATGATTTGTAGTTTGTAGTGCCGGACCAAAAGATTCTGAATGTGTTGGGTTTTAAGTCATGAGACCAAAAGTTCATCGTTTAACCATGTTGTGTCATGCCTGAGATCTGTCTCTTCCTTACAGGCCACGTGTCTTGGGATGAATATAAGATTAAATTCTTGGCAAGTAAGGGTTTTAATGAAAAAGAAATTGCTGAGAAGATCAAAAACAATGAAGAGTTGAAAATAGATGAAGAAAGTAAGTGTGAACTGGGGTGTCTTGGGCTTTCTTTTATGTTCCTAAAAGCTGAATGTCAGAACAGTTCAAAAGATGAATGTTTTGATTGTTCTGATTGTACACAAATATAGGATGTGGAAGTTGTAAGACAGAAATCCCACATTCTTTCCAACTGGAGTCTGCCATAAACATGGCAATTTTTAGGAGTGATCTCCCTGCTCCCCCTTCAAAAAGTGCTTAAATTTACTGTTAAGTAAGGCACAAAGCCTTTGCCTTTCCTTGCAGGAATTAGTCATTTAAAAGTGGGTTATGTTACATTTTCCATTTATCAAAAAGCAACTAAAATGCAAATGGCCCTTTGAGTTTACTGGCAGGGAAAACACCTGTGCAGTGTGGCTGAGTGCAGTTTACAGGAATGCTCAGCAGATAACAGATCTGCTGAATAAGGGAAGTGTGTACACAAGCATTTTACTACCTATGTACCAAACCTTATTTGGGAAAATCAAATCAGTTAGCTACAGTTTCGTGGGGCTCAGAGGCAAAGCTGAGTCTCCTGCTCTACTGCAGGGTAAAAGGGCTTTTTTTTTGGTTTATTTAATAAAAAACACCTGCATGTGTGGAGCTTGAAGCCTGTTCTGAGCACACCACAGTTTGGGTGCCAGGCCAAAATTGGGGACGCCACTTAATTAATGCAGATAACAATTTTAACTAATGATTGACACTTTAATTTCGTTTAAACCAGGCAAAGGGAGTTGACTTGGGACTTCTAACATACCTTAGAAAACCAAAGGAAGTGATTTATTCCATGTTTACCTGTGTCCAAAAAATGTGCAACCAAAAGCATTCAGGAGTTATTTAAGACAGTTTATTCAGTTATTTTATTAAATATATTATCTGAAGCCTTTCAGAGGATTTTAAAACTTTTCAAAGTCTTAAACTGTTAAAGCATTCAGGAGTGATTTAAGACAATGAAATAAAAACATTCTCTGATATGATAAATAATATTCAGAGTTTTAAAACTTACTCAAGGCAAATACTCCAGACTTGTGTTTTAGTGTATTTGCAGGTAGCAGGGAGTGCTACAGACAGTATTTTTTCCAGTGTGTCATTTAGAAAATGCCTACACAAGAAAAAGAATCCTTTGTGCAGGTATTTCTTTCTGGCTGGGGATGTTCAGCACCAATAGGTGCACGACGTTCACAGTGTGTGGTTTTGATTTCAGGGCAGATGGGTGGTTTTAGCAGAAACTCATGTGTAAATTACGATTCTCACTTGAGTTAGGAAAAATTCACTGAAGGGGTTGTGTGCATGGTGTAAGATGAAAGGAGTGGGATTGTGGAATGAAATGAGAGAAGTCAAAGGATTTTGGTGCTGATGAGTCTGTTCAGACACGGCCACTTTGACTTGCATTTGCTCCTTGCAGCAAAAATATTTCCTTTTTGTTAAATTATTGTGATCACTGAAACACATGCAGGGTTTTGGCTCCTGGAGCATCCTTGTTTAAACAGCTGAGTATCAGGAGAAGGTGTGTTTTAAGAGCTTTGAATAGATTGAATATGGGAACTTAAATCTTCTTAAATTTGCAGCACAGGAAGTTTTAGACAACCTGAAGGATCGGTGGTACCAAGCTGACAACCCTCCTCCTGACCTGCTGCTGAATGAGGAAGAATTCCTGTCCTTCCTTCATCCAGAGCACAGCAGGGGGATGCTGAAGTTCATGGTGAAAGAAATCATCAGAGATTTGGGTATGGAATTTTCCAATGCCTTCTTGGGAGCTGTTTCCTTGCACACAGTTTTGGTGGGAGGCTGTTGCACTGCCAGGGGTCAGGCTGGAATTTTGGCACATCTTGTTTGCTCTGTTCTGCTCATCTTCTGATGTGAAGAGTGAAATAATGAGCTGTCAGCACAAATCCTGGCATCTCTGTGGAGTTGTCTGTGAATCCCAAGGCTAGACTGAGTATCTGATTGTGAAAGAACAGAACAGTAGAAAGATACTCTGAGTAGGAACATTGAAGATACTTCCTACAAACCAAATCAGCTGACACTCCTTCACACAAAGCTGTGCTGCTACAGGGACATTGTAGCAACAGTAGAAAAGGTTTGATGAACACTGAATATTATAAAAGATATTGACAGGGAGGTTTCATGAGGAGGGCATTAGCTGCTTTGTACTTCCCCAGTACAGCAGCTGTGTCAGAGTCGTGACTTACAGTCATAAAAGTGGAAATAAATGGTCGAGATTTCTTAGAAAACTGTCTTAATTCGTAAATATTGGTACTCCTGAGTGGAGTGGGGGCTGTGCACTGCTCAAGCAAGCAGCCTGTGCCAATGGCATTTCTCATTTTTAATGGGCATTAAGCAATACTTTTCAGTTCTTTGGTGCTTGTTTTGTAGATCAAGATGGAGATAAGAAACTCACCCTGTCAGAGTTCATTTCCTTACCTGTTGGCACTGTAGAGAACCAGCAGGCTCAGGACATTGATGATGACTGGGTAAAAGACAGGAGGAAGGAGTTTGAGGAGGTCATTGATGCTAATCATGATGGGATTGTCACCATGGAAGAGCTGGAGGTAAGTTCCCTCATAATTTGAAACCCAGCAGTTTTAAAATACAGGATTGAAACAGCTGCAGAGAATATGAAATCCAAAAATATCTGAATTAACAGTACAGTGTGTTTGTGTGCTGTGCAGCACTGTGCCTTTTCTGGCTTTTCTATGCTGAGAAAAACTACTTTGCTACTTTCTTCTCTCCCCAAGGCTGAATTAATGTTAAAGTCCCTCACCTCAGTATGCAAATGTTTGGGGAGGGATATTTGGTAGTGTGGATAAACTGTTACATGGTGGCACAGACAGCATTATGGCCTTTTTACTGACAATTTTCATTTAAAAATAGCTGGTTTACCTGTGAACTCTTTGTGTACTTAGACACACATGTGTCACATATTCTGGGAAGAAATGAATCCTGAGTCTTCTAACTTTTAATTAAGTGCCCCACTTGAGAACTTTAAATTTATTTCATTGTTAGATGAAGGAGAAAACTATTTCATTCCTGAGGCTTCTGACCTCTGCAGTGTCTGCTTCGTGGGTTAAAATGGATCAAGCAAGTCCTAAATTGAATATGTGCTAAAAAGATTCTCCAGAATTGATAGTTGTTAATTTTGAACTGGTGTTTCTTCACAGAACTAGATAGTACATTTAGTTTGCAGCCAAAATGTCAAAAATATTTTTATTGGCATAAGCTGAGAAAATCTGGATTTCTGTTAGATCAGCCAAGGAAGAAGTGAGAGGGAAAATAGCTGATAAAAAGATGTGCTAAGAGCTTTTCCCATGATTTATGCTCACTGTGGGATTGGGCTCACGATGGCTGAAGTTTACAGAGAGCTGAAGTTCAGAATTCTGCTGTGTGGAGAAGGGAGTGAGAATGATGTTCTTCCCTGGTCTAGGAATATATGGATCCTATGAATGAGTACAATGCCCTCAATGAAGCCAAGCAGATGATTGCAGTGGCAGATGAGAATCAAAACCACCACTTGGAGCTGGAGGAGATCCTGAAATACAGCGAATACTTCACAGGCAGCAAACTCATGGACTATGCACGGAACGTCCACGAGGAGTTCTGACCCTGCTCACTTCTTCAAAGCTCTGAAGCACTTTCTGGCTTTCAAACAAAAGAGGAAGAAAGGAATAAATCCAACTCCCAAACAGACAGAAAGTTCCTTTGCTGCTATCTGTGTTCTTTGCCTACAGTGTGTTGTCCCAGACTTCAAACCTTCCGTCCATCTGTGGGATCTGCAGCTCTGCTGCCTTTGGGGTGAAGGCAGGACCAGGCCAGGAATGGTGGGGAAGGTCCTGGACTACATCAGTTCACCCTGGTTTGGGCAGTAATTCCAGCTGGAGTTGGGCAAAGTGGATTTGGGGGAGGCTTCTGGAATATTTCACTTGTTGCCCTCGTAGCTGCTGATCCCGGGGAATCACAGATAACTGGGAGGTGTTGGGTTTTGGAAAGGGGGTGGTGGTTGCAAGGCGTGTTCTGACCAGCTGGTTGATCTCCCCGTGGTTTTCCCAACCTAATTATGTGTTGTTGGGAATTTAATACAACTTTTCCCTCCATCACTCAATTATCTTTAGGGACTGTGGGGAAGAATTTATTTTTAATGTTACAGAGAAGCTCTTTTGCATCTACTTCAAAGCAGTTATCACATGGCAGGCTTTGTGTTGGCAACTGCCCTGGGATTGGGAGAGAATTCAGATGGATTGGGGCTGCAAACAATGACATTTAGTTCAGAACTGAAACAAGGGGAAAGTTTCTTTGTGAGTTTAACCCAGAGAACTGGCATTCCCCTGGGGGCTGGGATTGACTGCTAGTCACTGGTAAAGCTGGGAAAATCTTTGGCCTGTGTGCAAATTAGTGCTGAATTTGAAGTGCTGAAGGTGGGGAATCCCAGGCTTGGTCTGGAGCTGCTCGTGCCAGAGCGACCAACACTCAGCCCTCGGGAGCCCTTTGATCAGGCTGCCTTGGGGTAATCTCTGACAGCATCTCGGGTCACATCCACTGCTGCAAAAATAGAACATTTATTTTTACTCTGGTTCCATCTTTACTGTAAAAACTCCTCTTTGGGAAGGGTTCCTGCAAAATCCGAGGGAGATGTTATATTTGATTAAATTTATTCTCTTAATATAATGTAAATATAAGTATGGCTGTTTCTGTTTCACTCTTCCTTCTCTTTATTTTTTTTTTTTTGTTTTTATTAAATGGCTTGTATAAGAGTCTTTTTATATCCGTATCTCTTTTTTTCATTAAATATTTTTCTCCACTTGGAAATGGTGATGAGTTTAGATTTGTCAGTGAGTGGGGAAAATGAAACTCTTGGGAAGAAACAAAATACGATTTTGAGAGTTGAAGAGAGGTTTAATTCCATTGATAATCTCACATTAAAATGAGCTTAAAGACAGGTTTTGGTAATAGCAGTTGATAATTGTATGTCCTGAACTTCAGCTGTTCATGTATGCAAAGATTATCGAAATTCAGGAGTTTCTCTGTCAATATATGCAAAGATGATGCTTAAACTACCTGAATTAATCTCCATGAGCATGGAATCCCTTGAAAAATGAGCTACCACAGTGTTTAACAACAGCAGAAATGTTAAGTGCTGTTCTTGCAGGACTTGTCACACTCCTGATAAATCTGAAACTTGAGGAACAGCTTTAAAAAATTTGGTTTTAATGTCCACAGGGATTTGTGCACCTTCATGTGGTTTGCTTTGCTCTGCCAGGAATCAGGATCACATTAAGTAGCAGCTGTAAGGATGTGTGACATTGGGAGGTACAGGGGATTAGTCCTGTCTTGAAATTTGAAGTGGTTTCCTTTATTTTTAAGAATTCAAGCATTTTATATCTACTCACCTGCTCTACCAGGTTTATTTCCTTTTGGAAAGAAAGATTTTGAGGTACAACTTCTTTTGCATAGGGGTTGTCTTCCAAAATCCTTGGGAAATAGAAAAATAATTGCTCTTTGGTCTCACTTTTATTTCCTCTTCTTAGTCTCACAGAAATGTAAGAAACCAAAAGCAGCAGTTCTGGATAAATCCCACGGTGAGCTTACTGTTCAGCTCTCCCAGGAGAACTGTAGTTCCAGAAATCCTTGTTCCAATGGAGTCTCCTTTCCCCTTGGATGTGACCTGACTTTGGGAAGCCTGGCTGTGTTTTTTAATTTAAATAAACCATCTTTGCTCACTGTGGGACATCCTGTCCTGCTCACTCGGGCCTCGTGCTCAAGTCTCACAACGGGAAGACCTAAAATTCAGGTCCATGATCAAATCAGTAAAATTCCAATAGCCTAGAAAATGAAGCTCCCTAATTCCTGATGTGCTCACTGTTGTTTGTGCACCTTTGTGTTGGGTGAGGGCACAGTGTCCAACCTCTCCATCCCTGCTTTCCCTGGCATTCACAGCCTGAGCTTTGCTGCTCCTGGAGGGGAACATCCCTGGCTGGAGGGATCTGCCCCAAGGTCAAGAACAGAAACCTTCAGAGAATGCAATTCAGCATCTTGCCTTCCTGCCCCAGAATATGTGAGGCAGGAAGTGCAGAACACAGCGCTGGGCTGCTGTGGGATGAAGGAAGGGGGCGTGGAGCTGGGAATTTCCCAGCACCTGCCACACTGATTTCTTCTGGTGCCCAGGGCTGTGCAGTCACTTCTCCCAGAGCACCCAAGTCGTGCTGGGACAGTGATGGCACCTAGAGGGTTGTGTTGGACTTTTCCTGCTGTTTTATTCCTGCTGGTTGCTGGGCAGCATTCCTGGGCATTGCAGTGCAAGGAACACCAATACCCTTTCCATGACAAATGCTGCAATGACTGTGCCCCGGGTAAGTCAGTGCCACTGCATTTTGGGTCTGCTTGCTCTGTGTAAAATCTCTTTATTTGTAAGCAGAGGTGGTATAAAAGAGCTTCGTGGAAATGGTTAAACCTAGGAAAGGTAACACGGAGGAAAAGCATCTGATGAGGTGCTTTGAACTCTCAGATTCTTCTAGACCACGAAATTTAGTAATTTTCCTTTTATTCTATAACTTCTTTTCTGTGTCTCTAATGTGTCAATCGAGGTTATTTTCATTTTGGGAGTATTATCTGCAAAAAAGGTGGTAGCATTTCTGTTACTGTCCTTTACCACTGGAGGAACCTCAGAAGTCCTGGATGATAAAGGAAGTGAATTAATTCTGTTCCTAAAGATGCTTTTTAAGCTTTCCTTTGTAGCAGGGTTTATAGGATTTTATATTACTCATGTTTCTGGGGTTTTCCTAAGGAAAAAATCAATATGCTTGTTATAGAGATTAGCAAAGTGTAACAACACTTGGTGGATTTTTTTTTTTAAGGAAATGTGTTTGATTCACAGGTGAAGTCTAGCAAAGTTACTTGACAAGGATGATATTTGTTTCTTCTTTTTGTTGTAGAAATGAACTTTTTCCACAGTCCACAGGAGGGATTGTAGCCTTTTGTCAGGAGAAACCAGCTTGGTTTTCCCTCCTTACTTTTTATCTTCATAATTAAGTCTATCCCCAAAATGGATAGCGTGTCAACTGATGCTGGAGTTTTACCCCCCAAAAGATGCTAACTGGAATAAAACCAGCCTTTAAGATTTGTTGCATTATTCTCAGAGCTCCTTAAATCTGAGTGTTTCTGAACTCAGTTTAAAGCAAGGCATGTTTGTGGACAGATACAGATAACGCTTTATTTCCCCCTTAAACCAAAAGAACTCTTATCAGGTTCTTGCATTGGTAGAAAAATCTGCTGCTGGTGGGGAAACTTTTCTTCATAGTTTCCTCTTGATGATGTAGATAGCAAAAATGTCATTTATTGGATGCATTATGGTCACTAGTAACCTTGATTTTACCACTCAGCACAGAATTAGAGTGAGCAACAGGCTTGGGGCTCATTCTTGACATACAGATGGGAAAAGGGAACTAAAATGAGAGGCCCAACCATTTTTGTCCCTGTCTGGGATGACTTTGGGCTGGATTGCATCATTTAAACCCCAAGGGAAGGCAGGTTCTGTCCCAAAACCATTGTCCTTCTGGGGGTCACACCTATTGCTCTGCTAAACCCTGCATTTTCCTGCCACTGGCTGCAAACTGAGGTGTCCAAACCACATGGAAAGGGGGTCTGGAGAAGTTTGGGATCTGCTGGGAGAGCCATTTGGGGCATTTCCTCCCTCTCAAGCCCCTTCCATCCCATTTCAGCTGCTCTGGGGCAGCTTTTAGGCATCCTGGGCTGTCCAAACCTGCTGAGTGTCCTCAGGCAGAGCTGGCAGGGGAACTGTCACCTTCTGGGCACTGTTTGATCCTGATGCAGGAGAATGAAGAAGGTTTTTGTCCTGGTCCCAAGCAGTGTGTGTTTCAGGGGAGAGGATGAGGCGCCGCTGCACGGCCACGGCAGACACGGACTGTGGCCCCTGCCAGGACGAGTATTTCAGCAGTGAGCACAACCACAGCTTCTGCAACAGCTGCACAGTCTGCAACACCAGTAAGTCACCTGCCCACGGGGCATTTCCTCCCCCACGTTTGGGAAGGAGCAGCCTTTGGCTGCCTTCTCACCTCTGCGTGCTCCTCCAGCCCAGAGAGTGAGTTATCCCAGTATGTGATCCCTCCTGGTTGGTGCTGAACCTTGGGCTGCCTGAAAACTGGTCTCTTCAGGGTTCTTATAAACTCTGTTCTCTGCAGGTGTTTCTGCACACAGTGGGGAGTTAGTCTTTGTTCTCATCTTCTGTGTTTCTTGTCTCTCACTCACCCTTAAATCTGTTTTCAGAGAGGGGGAGCGTGGAAGTGAAGAAGTGTGAGAAGACCTCGGACAGGGTGTGTGTGTGCCGGGCAGGGTTCATGCCAGCTGGGCAGCCCCTGGGCAGTGGTAAGTCAGGGATGTGCCAGCTCTTCCCTCTGTGCCAGGGAAGGTGGTTCTTTCCAGTGTAAAGGCTGTTGTCATTTATCTCTTGGAGAGCTCCACACAAGTGTTGCAGTGGGGGGGTTGTGCAAACTGTTGCTCTGTGGTTCCTGTCAGAAATGTGAGCATTCTCCTTGGTGATATCCAGAATGAGCCAGTAGATAAAGCAGAAAATCCTGCCAGTTGCAGAGTCAGATGAACCACTGAATGTGTTTTGTTACTTCTGACCCACTGTCTTTGCTTTTTAGAGGCTTTTGTTGGGTCTGTTCTATAAGCCAGACTACTGGAAGTTATTAATGTGATTACTGTGTGGCTGTCACACAGTTGTGTTGCTCACTGACCTCAAATCCTCAAAGTATTCCCTTTTTTCCAGTGTGCTCACCATGTCCTGAAGGGACTTTCTCCATAGGAAGAAATGAGAAGTGTCAGCCTTGGACCAAGTAGGTGTCAGTGCCCCAGACATGGTCACAGCAACATTCTGGCTGTCCATCTTTACCAGCTGATGCCCAAATTGTGCTGTGCAGAGTAAACCTTCTTAGGTGCAATGAAACCAAGTTCCTTGTGGCCCTCAGGAGCCTCGAGCAGCCTGTGCTGTTTGAAGCATCTGCCTTTGGCCCTCTCTCTTCACCTCCAACAACACAATTCTCAGCCTTTGTTTAAAGGTCTGGTGCTTTGTTTCTGTACAAAAGGTTCCCTCGCCAGATGCAGCTGTGCTTCAGGGCTGTTACATGCACACATGCTAAGAAAAACACAGCATAATTGTTTTTTCCAGTAATAACTTTGACTGGCTTCGTTCTCCAAATATCTGGGGCCTCTAGGAAAGGCAAATCCTGAGTTTGTGCTGGTAAAACAAAGATTGTGCTGTTCACTCACTGGTTCTGTGGATATCACTGAGAAAGTCATCGCACCAAGTGCTTGAAAAAACACATGAATTTCTTCACAGCTGCAGCAGCCTTGGGAAAAGCACCCTGAGAGCAGGGACAGAAGCCCAGGATGCTGTTTGCAGCAGCCCTGTCACACCCCCAGAGACCCCTGGGACTGCCACTCCTGCCCTGAGCCCCCTCAGCACTGCCCCCAGGGACAACAGCTCCACTGCCATGGTCACCCCATCCACGCCTGGGGAGGTTCCTTCCATCTGCCTGGATCCCAACAGCCCCACAGAGACCAACTGGGGTAAGGAGGGCACTGGCCCAGCCTGGGCTTTCTGCTTGTTAGAGCTGGGCAGGAATTTTCACCTCAAACTGGATTCCTGGGAGCTGAAATCCCACTGGGTTCCTGGAAGGTGAGATCCCACTTGTTTCCTTGAGGTGAAACCTCACTGGTTTTCTTGGAGGTGAAACCTCACTGGGTTTCTGGGATGTGAAATCCCAGTGGGTTTCTGGGATGTGAAATCTCACTGGTTTCCTGGGAGGTGAAATCTCACTGAGTTCCTGGGAGGTGAAATCCCTCTCTATCTCAGAACCATATCTGTGTTTTACACAGCCTTCCCAGGGAGACCCAAATTTCCAGATTTCCAGGCTTTGTGGTTCAGGAGTGCTTCTAGATCCTTTCTTTTGAAGCTGGGAAGCTGTGGGATCTCCATCTAGTGTCAAGAATCTTTTTTAGTGTGTCTTTTTGTGTTTTTTCCAGGGTCTCTATCACTTCTCCTTATTTGTCTGGTATTGCTCATGGTGAGTGGAATGTCCATCCTGCTGCTGATTATCCAAGCAGCCAGAAAAGAGACCAAGAGGAGGCCTTGTGGAAACAACACTCAGAGTGAGTTTCTTTTTATGGGGGGGAATATAAGGGAAGAAGAATAATCAGTGCCCCCTATTGGAAAACTGATACAATTAGTCATTTTGAACCTACCTGGCTAAGGAGAACAGTTAATACCAGAGGTTTGTCCCCTCTTTAGTCCTGAGCACTGGAGGTCACAATGTCTCAAGTTTGCTTCCTTTCAGAGCAGATTCCCCAGAAGGGTCTTCTCTTTGATTTTTCACTTTCCCCTCCCTTAATCCCTGCACAAATGATGTCATTCATGCAGGGAATTCTATGCAGTACAGACAAGATCCAGAATCAACTCTAAAGAGTATATTGTGAATTTTTTGCCCATGCACAAGTGAACTGTCTTGAAGAGTCTCCTGCAAACACAGGAAAGGTCTGAATTTTCTGTTCAGACTGAAGTGACAGCTCTGGAGTCAGCCCAGAGTTGGCTCATGTTCCACTCACACATCCATGGCAAAGGGTGTCCTCACTGATCCCTACACTTGGTGTTTCCCAGCACTGCTGGAAAGACAAACACTGAGTTTATGATCATCCACAAACTCAGAAGAGTCCCTGTCTTCCCTTTTCCTGCCCCTCCCACTCTCCAGTATTTATTTTTCTAACTCTCTGCCTTTCAGAGGACAGGAGCTGTCGAATTCCCATCCAGGAGGAACAGATCGACTCCAAGTCCAGCCTCATCAAAAACTGACCCCACATGACTTGCTCTTTCCTGCATTTCTGAGCCAAGGGGGTGTAACAAGTGGTGTGCCTGTTCTGTGGCTGGTGAGTGGGTGTGTGGGACTGTTTCATTGCACTTGGGTTCCTCTGGCTCTCCTGGGTGGCCCCTTTGGCATTAGGACCCACAGGAGCAGCTGTTCCTGGAGGAACTGGGTGGTTCTTAGGCAGATCCTGTGCCCAGCATCCATTTCCAGGACTGAGCTGAGATCCTCTGTGCATTCCTAGGCACTTGGTTTCAGATGGGAGAGAGTGTTTAGGGAGCTGGAAGAGCTGATCATTGAGGAAAACATGATGGTTTAGAAAAGAGTAGCTCCCTGGGTGCTCCCTGGGAAGAAGCAAGAGCTGAATTCTTAACCCAGTGCTGAATATCTGGGCCTTTTGGAGTGTATTTGAGCAAAGAATTGTGCTGCCTGAACCCTGCCCTAAACTCTGCCCTCTGGGTGCTCCCCTCATGCACCCTGTCACAGGAACCCACATGCAGAACTGAGCAGTGGCCTTGATCCCTGCAATTAGAATTCCCATACACTGTATGAAATGAATTTTACTTCTCTAATGGTTTTCCACAAGTCAGGCAGCCTGTAATTTTGGAAAGCATTCAAATTTTGCATAGCAAGTTCAAAATCTGGAGTGTCTGGGAGGAACCTGGAGTGTTGCTGTGAGTAGCTTTTGATGTATTTTAAATGCCTTAGTGTAAAGGTTCAAGAGGAAGTAAATTGAAAGTTACAAAATTCAGAAGTTGTTTGCACTTCAGATGTATCTCCTCAGTAGGTAACTCATCAGAAATGGTGCTTTGGCCCCACAGTACCAAAGCATATGCCAAAATATGCAGCAGAAAAATGTATTCAAGAATACAACTGGTGTCTAAAACTGTGTTTTTAAACATATGTTTCCTTATATGTTATACATATGGCGTACTTAGTGAGGCTTTCCTGTTTCCAAGTGCATATACCATGTATAGAAACATTTGTATTATATACAAAGTGTGAGAGTGACTTCTGGAAATAAACTGTGGCTGCAGCTCTGCACGTGTGTGGTGTGTGTGGCTGGGAGCACAAATCAGCACGGGCTGGTTCTGCCAAAAGCAGGATTAACCTGGAGGAGAGGAGACTGAGCAGAGACATCATAGCTGTCTGCAGCTTCCCCAGGAGGGGCAGGACCCGAGGGAGCAGCTGGAGCTGTGCCAGGGGAATTTGGGATGGATCTCAGGAAAAGGTCCTTCCCCCAGAGGGTGGTGGGCACTGCCCAGGCTGCCCAGGGCAGTGGGCACAGCCCTGAGGCTGCCAGAGCTCCAGGAGGGTTTGGATGATCCTCTCAGGGACATGGTGGGATTGTTGGGGTGTCTGTGCAGGACCAGGGGTTGGACTCTGATCCTTGTGACTCCCTTCCAGCTGGGGCTTCAGTGACCACCAAATGGTCAGTCCTCTGGCTTGGAGTTCCCCCCTGCCTTGCCCTTGCCTTCCTGGGCAGTGTTTTCTCTGCCAGCCTGGCCTGGCAGCAGCTCTGACCACAGAGGTGATGGGATGGTCAAGGTGCTAAAGGCTCAGCCCCTCCAAGAAGAGCCCTTGAGCTCTTTGTGCTGTGGCCTCACAGGGCATTGGAGGTCGGAGGGCAGCGGATGCCCCGAGAAGGGATTCCAGGGAGCACCCAGCACGTTCTCAGAAGAGGATGAGTGTGAGCCCGTGGGTGCAGGAACCACATTTCCATGTCAGGGAGCAGGGTGCTGATAACCAGCCGTGAGCCATGCGAGCTGTGGGCTGTGCTCAGAGCAGCCCACAGGAACACATGAGCTGGGCTCTGTGTCACCAGAGCCGCTGTGGCAACTCAGCACCGTGTGCTCATCAGCTGCTTCCACGAATCTCCCTCCTTTCCTGGCTCAGCTGCCCGAGGGCAGGGTGTTCTTGTGCCTTCCTGCAGCCTCCCCACGCAGAGGTTTCCCAAAAACCAGGGCAGGGCTTCCCTCTGCCTGGAGAAGGAGCAGAGAGTGGTTCTGGTGGGGGAGCTGAGGATGAGTTGCACTTGCTCATCAGCATTTGGAAAACTGGGCAGACAATTCCTGCTCTAGAGCTGGATCCCATCCCTGTGCTGTGGGATCCCATCACTATTCTCTGTAATCCCATCCCTGTGCTGTGGGATCCCATCACTATTCTCTGTAATCCCATCCCTGTGCTATGGGATCCCATCACTACTCTCTGTAATCCCATCCCTATGCTGTGTGTGGGATCCCATCACTATTCTCTGTAATCTCATCCCTGTGCTGTGGGATCCCATCTCTACTCTCTGTAATCCCATCCCTGTGCTATGGGATCCCATCACTACTCTCTGTAAACCCACCCCTGTGCTGTGGGATCCCATCACTATTTTCTGTAATCCCATCCCTGTGCTGTGGGATCCCATCCCTGTGCTCTGTAATCCCATTAAAATACTTATCCCATAATATTTGATAGGGTTGGAGGTATTTAGTGGGACCCTGCCCATGGCAGGAGGTTGGAATAAGATGATCTTTCAGGTCCTTTCCAATCCAAACCAGTCTGTGATTTGTGATTGCATTTTTTGAGGGCTTGGGTGTAAACTAACCCAGATATTGGGTGGGTAAACTAACCTAGATAATACACTGGTCATGAAGGAATAGCAATTCAATGTTTTCACTGTCATTGTCACTCTTTTGTGAAAAACTGCTTGAATTTTTCAGCCCAGTCCTCCCTGAAATGCCAGAGGGCAGAGAATCGTGAATGATTTGGTGCTGCTTCTGCCCACGCTCATCTTCCTCAGTGCCAGGCAGAAAAGATCCCCTTCTCCAAGGGCAGGTTGGTGCCACAGAGCCAGCTCTGCCCCTCAGCCAGCCAGGGTGCCCTTCAGGGGCACAGGGGAGCAGCTCCCTCTGAGCTGGGAACCACGGCCACTGTGCCCCAACCTTGGCACTAAAGCTTGGCCTTGTGCTTGTTCTAAGAACCAACTGTAAAAGTGACTAATAATTGTGTTTCTGAGTGAGAACAATGCCATTTTCTCATGGATCATTTGACTTCCTTTCAACTGCACCAGCCACGAGTTCCAGCCCCTTGCATTGTCTGTGAGTGGCTGCAGAGCTTGGATTGCTACCAAACCCCTTTCTATCCAGTGTTTTTTTCTCTCCGTCTGGAGTTTTAGCAAGAATTTTTGTCTAAAATTAAGGGATTTTTTTTTTTTCCTTATTGCTATGCTGCATTCAGTAGTGGAGAAAAATTGGGGCAAGCCCAGACAATATTTGAGAGCCACGATGGAAAAAGTATAAATGAGCTGGGTTTTGCCATTCTTGAGCACTCCTTTCAGACTTGGCAGTTACATACGTATTTCATCTTACAGTAGTTACTACAATTTTTTTTAAAAAGGCCTAAAAACCCCCACAGATCTGTAACTTTTTATGCTTTTTATGTTCACTTCCTCCTTTGTCTCTTTTTTTTTTTTTTTTGGTTTTCCCCTGCAAACCTATGACGAGTTTCTGTCACTGTGGCTACACCAGATCCTTTATCTCCTGCATTTTCTCTTCACATCCTCCCCTGCTCTAGAGGAGCCCCAGAGTGACTCAGGTTTGCCATGAGAGACGTAAGAAAGGTCATTGACAGACACTGTGCCAGGTGCTGAGCTGGGAAGGAGACACAAAGCCTACTTGGGGCTTTTGCCTCTGTCTGGTTTGGGTTCCCTCTGTGAAGGTCACCTTTGTTACTACCTGGGCTTGTCCCCCACTTTGGGAACCCAGAGAGGTGGAACCTTGCACAGGTGACCTGGGCAGGTCCTTAGGAGGGATCCAGGGGGTCTTTACAAAGCCCTGATGGTTTGGGGTGAGGGTTTAACTCCCTTTGGGAGCCCCTATGTGGCACCACGATGGTTCTGCCACACTGGTTGATTCCTGTGCCCCCCCAGCCTCACCTGGGGCAGCTTTGCAGGGCAGGGATTCTCCTTGTGGGGCAAAGAGGGCAGGAATTGGGCACTGCAAGACCTCAGGATCTGGGAGCCCCAGGGGTAGCCAGTTCTGTCCCTGCCAATCCACAAGGCTGGGCAAAAAGCAGAACTTGTAGGAAAACAAGAAAATTAAAAAAGGAAGGAACACAACACTTTTATCTTCTAGGTTCAGGCAGCACATAAATTATTTGTCCTTAAGCTTTTTCCACCCCAGTCTTTGGGCAGCACTGGGTGAGCTGTCACTACTCGGGATGTCCTGGGTCCCTGTGCCACCCTCACCACTGCCCACCCCTCCAGGCTCCCTGCAGCCCAGCAGAGCTGCCCTTCTGCCACAGGGGCATGCAATTTATTCCTTGAGGTCAGAAAAGTCCTCCAAGATTATTGATTCCACCCTGTGCCCAATGCCCACCTTGTACCCCAGCCCAGAGTGCCCTGGCCAGTCATTCCCAGGACACCTCCAGGGCTGGGCACTCCAAACCTCCCCGGGCAGCCCCTTCCAATGCCTGACCACCCTTTCCATGGAGAAATCCCTCCTGATGTC
>JAWWEE010000213.1:0-20531 GCA_035221455.1 Xenops minutus | reverse complement strand
GAGGTGATTGTGTGAGGGGCCATGGGGAGGTGATGTGTGTGTGTGAGGGGAGGTGATGTGTGTGTGTGAGGGTCTGGGCAGGCCTTGGCAGGGTGTGAGGGGCCCAGGGTGGGTTGTTCTCCCCCCGAGCACTGCTGGATATAAAACAGCAGGGTTGCCCACCATGGGGAATCGTGGGGAAGCACCAGGAGCACCCCACACACAAAACAGCCCTCCGAGACGTGTTTGAGCTCGGTTGGCAATGGCCTCCTCTTAGAAGGGGAAAGCTTGTGCGAACACAGGGCAAATATCTGACAGGCTACGACACGGTGAGACCCGGACTCTACAACTCCCTGACAGGAGGTTGTAGCCAGGTAAGGGGTGACTTCTTCTCCCAGGTGAGAGGACAAAGTCTGGAGCTGCACCAGGGGAGGCTTAGGTTGGACATTAGGGAAAAGTTCTTCCCAGAAGGGATGATGAGACACTGAGATGGGCTGCCCAGGGAGGTGGTGGAGGCACTGTCCTTGGAGGTGTTTAAGGAAAGCCTGGACGGGGGACTCAGTACCGTGGTCTGGTTGGTGTGATGTTGGGTTACAGGTTGGGCTCGAAGTCTTTTCCAAACTAATTGATTCTGTAATCATGAGCCCAAAGTCTTACAAGGCACAAGCCAGGGCCGAAGAGCAGCATGTGGAGGGATGCTGAGAGAAACAGTGCTTGTCCTTTACATGAGCAAACCCTTATTTTGCTCTGTCCTGTAGGAAATAACCAAAGAGCTCAAAACTGCACCAGTCCACCCACCCAGACTGCACAACAGCACCCATCTGCCCAGAAGCACCCGAGGGCACCAAGGCAGCAGATGAATCTTCACATCCATGGGACCAGTGAGCTACAATCTGCTCCATTGTGCTACCAGAACATCCTCCATCTAGGCAGCAACCCCCAGCCTTAGGAAAACTGCGACTGTCTGGTACAGAATTTCAGTGTAGCTCACTGTGATTAACAGGCCTCGGCCTGTAATGAAGAAGTATTGATATCATAACACATTTTGTAAGGAAGGTTACTTTTTCAGACTATCCAGAAGCAATCTGCAGACCCCTAAAAGTCACAGACAGGATGAAAATGAAGATAGTCCTCCCAACACTGCCAACAAAGTAACTTAGGGAGTAGTTTTCCCTGGAGAGCTTACATGTAAGTGCCTAACCAGCCTAAGACTCTTACAGTAATCATCTTACCAGCCCTTACTGTGTCATCCTGTGCCCTCAAAGAAAGGCAAAAATAGACTCTTGGAGAATTTATGGTGAAACCACTCTTGTTTTCATGAACTGCATCTGTGCCTAGGTGAACTGTTTCCTGAATGTTGAGAAAAGCAATGAACTGAAAATAAACTATAGGAATATGAGGAGGTCAAATAATAGATTTTTAATATTTGTTATCTGGATAATGAGTATAGCAGAGAAACTGATTGAAAAGTAATTTGCTAAGTGGCACAAGCAGAAAGACATTCAGTAAGATGCAATGGAAGTATCTCAGGGAACATCTGGCAAATTAAACAATTTCAATTAGGTTTACAAGAAAATAAGGAAATCCATGCCAGACTGACCAGAGATGCACTTAAAATCATTTGGAATCCTGATGGCTTCTCAAATAACCGATCAACTCAGAACATCATGATTCTCAGAGCAGCAGGTATCTCACAGAGGCCTAAGTTATTCATTTCCCTGTTGGTTTCCCCCCAAGGATCCCTTCTACTTAAGTAGACAAAAACTAAATGAAGACCTAGATTCTTGCTAGAGTTTATAGGTAGTTTAAGAGGCTATCATGAAAGATTAAGCCCATTATCACTGATGTGTTTGGTTAAGGTCTCAAGACCTAAATAAGAATGTTCCTGAATGGAACCACTCCCTCTGCCTTTTTTTTTTAAATAATTTAAAATTAAAATTAAAAAATTTAAAGAATTTTTTAAAGAATTTAAAAAAAAAAAAGAACTTATAAACCCCACAGGAAATGTTGTTCAGCTCCTGCAACTAAGCAAACATAGCAGAATATCTGACTTTTTCGTTATTTTTAAAATGTTCTGGCCTCTTCCTCACTAATAATGACTGTTTCAGCATTTAGTAACAAAACACACATAGAAAAGGGACATGAGATTGATTAAAATAAAGTGAATGACTATAGGAACTTTCAAGCCGCTTTAGTGGTCACATCATAAAATAAACTGATTTTTAAAAAAGAATATTTGGCCAAATGTAATTTTTCATGACCAGGGCCTCTACTAGTCCACGTTCCAGGGCAAAAAGCAGTAATCCTTGCTGGAGACATGTTATTAGGTAACAGATTATTAGACAGACCTATTATGGTAATTTCTGTGTTGCTACAGTTTAAACACAGACCCTGTAACAACTAATTGCACCGACACAGATCTTGCAAAACACTCACTAAACACCTGCATATAATCAAATGTAGGAAGAGCTAATTATAAGGACATTCTATTATTAGCATAAACCTACTTTGTAATATGCTTTCCTTCTAATCCACCAGCAGAAGAAATGTGATTTTTCCTTGCAGTTTTTTAAGCTTTCTAACAGTAATTATGTATTTTCTGTTGATAGGAGTAGATGCTTGCAGAGATAACCACTCACTAAGAACACCATGTGCCACAATAGCCAGTATTGCACAAGACATACATGATTTCCATCGGTGTTCTTAAAGGAGAACTCCTCAGGTTTGGGTTTTCACAACATCTTGCCTTTATTTTTACTCCATTTAAAATTATATATCCAAAACCATAATGAATGAACACGTATGAGGGAAGTTATATTCATATCCAGCAATAAAGTCATAGTAAGCCTTTGAATGCAAAACTGCATGATCTGCTCAGTTTTTAAATACATGCATGACACCTACACATACTATCAACTGGTTGTATAATACATAATTTCTGCCAAATTAATCTAATTATAAGAGCAGTCTAGCTGACTATAGAAAAAATATGGTTCAATAATCTGGATATTGATAATTTTGCAGAATTCCATACTTGTTTTCTGTGCTGTGTTTTGTCAGTGATCATCAAACATACTCACGAGTCATCTTTTCCCAGACCATAGGAAAACCAGCTTGGGAATTTTCCTATCATACTGCTCCATGTATTGACTTATTGAGTCTCATGGGAAAGTGTTCTGGTTTTCATTTTTAACAAGTGGCATTTCTCAATCAAAGTTAGGTAAAATAAAATTTCTTTTTTTGTGTTTAGAATAAAAATGCTCAAGTATTCTTCATTTGAAGTGTCCTGTAGAAATTTCTCCTAACCTTTTCCTTTAACTTGGTTCTAGAAAGAAGTGAGCAATAAATGAGTAATTAATTTTGTTTCTTATTTCAAACAGAAGTAACAACAAAAGAAAGTGTTTCCAGGAGAATTATCCTCGTTTATATTTAGCCTGGATTGACCTATTTCAGTGTGCAGTCCTATGTACTACAAGCTTCTACCTGGCCTCATCCTTCCTGTGAGCTGCTGAGTGAGTATTCCTGTGGTCACAGAATGCAACATGCACAGAAGGACCTCTGATGAAAGACACCAGACAAAGATTTTATGTCTGACTAAATCAATAGGAGACCAAAAAAAATCAAGTAAGGGAAAGCATATGACAAAAATATACAAAAAGTCCCTGTATTCCTGACAACAAAGCTGAGAGGATATACTTGGTAACTTCCCTGGGCACATGACAGCAGTGGATGGCAGGGATATGGGCAACTTCAGGCACAACAAGGAGTCACCTGGAAACCACATTAGCCACAGGATCCTCCTCAACCCCTCCTCACATTGTCTAGGGGATTTACTTTCTAGCATTACTAGTACCAGCATCCTATTTTCTGAAAATAGGTTTTTACATTGGAGTTGCACTGAGGTCAGTGAGCTTCCCAGGCACACTTAAATCAAAACTACCCTCCCTGCCTTGGTTTGGTTAGTGTTTTCTTTGGGGTCTTGATCTCCAGGTTCATTGACATCCAGGGCTGCCCTTTCCAAGAGCCACAAGCAGAAAATGTAGGACCTCTAACTATACATCTGCCATAGATAAAAAGTCAACATTAACCTGAAAGCATATGAAAAAAAATCAGGTAAACCAGAGGTATATTGCAAAACAATTCCACAAACCTGTTAATCCTGTCCCAAAGCAAACATTAAAATTGTAAGAATCTAGAAAGATGGGTGTTTCTTCTGAAATAATATTTTTACATCACCTTAAGACTACAGCCTTAGAATATGGACAGTGTGTCCTCATTAGTTCATTTTAGAAGATAAAATGCCAAAGAATAATTTTGATAGTTTCAGACAGATTTACAGTACTCTGGTACGTATGTGCTTTATATATTTCACAATCATGACAATTGATAGAAAGCTATTGTCAAGCAAACATTATTTCAGGATACAAAGACACTATTAACGAAACATATTTATTATTTAGTTTTAATTTTCCTTCTATTTTTCCTTGCTTTCTTCTAGTGAGCCTGTTTGACTATTTCTGTGCTTCCAGACAGCTGTCATTCCACTCTGGCAACCTCCCTGGTTTTGAACATTCAGTGTAACTTAAAGGTTTGCTATTCATATCTTTAATATATTGTTCGTCTTTCTAGATGAAAATTATTTCATTTTATCCCCCATAAAGGCTGTGAGAACCCACATAAAGAGGACAGTACAAATAATCTTTATCCATTATGATTTATTCTCTACAATACTTCATTAGAGGATAGAGTTCAATTATTTACACTCAGAAGTTATTATATTGGTAGGAGGCAACCAAGTGTAATACAAAGAATTGGTCTGACATCTCTGCACTGAAGGTCAAGAGGTCTCTTGCTTTAAGGAAATAAATTAACCCAAAAAACCCCAACAAAACAACATGTAATTTCCAGAATACAAACAGAAAACAGCACTAATAGTCAATGACGATTGCAGAGGTTTGTTAATGTACTATGAAAACAAATTATTCTGTGCAAAGGTTAAAATGAACTCTTAGATTTCCTTATAGATTTTTTTTTTTTGTTCTGATAAATTGTAGATATGTGATATTTTGACTATAAAACATTCCCAAACTGAAATGGCCTCAGTTGAGATTGACTGTTGAACAATATAAAGGAAAAAAAAAATTAAGAACCTCACAGTGGAAACATTCCAACACTGACAGACTCCAGTGATCAAAGACATTCTCCTGTAGTTACTGTGAAACAAAGACATTTCCTCATTGCAGTGAGATTATTTCTCACTTGTGGTTGTCACGAGAATAAGCCCTTCTAGACCAAAAGGCACTTGCTTCTAAGGATGAGTTAATCCAGATCTAACCAGGTAACAGTTGCTTTGAGTAATTCTAACCTGCTGGCCCCAGCCAAGCAACCACTCCTATCAGCTGGTCACTGGTTTTGGTTGCCTCCATCAGGAGACAACTCAAAGTACATTTTGTTTCTAGTTCACCTCTTTCATCCTTATGCATAGCTGCCATGTAATGATCTAGCAATGGGATTATTTCCTGAGACCACCTGTCCTTGGAATATATTTCTCTTAGCTAACTTAGCCATTGACACAGTTTTCAAGTGATTTTATAGCTGGACCCTTATGGTACTAAAGCTGGGAGGGCCTGTTCTTTAGGCAGCAGACCAGTGTTTCTGATCTGCCAGCTTCTCTTCTCACTGCAACAAGACAAGAACACAGTACATATTTAGAGGCATTTCTGCTTGTTTTGTTTTGTTTTTGTTTGTTTTTTTTTAACAGAGTGGGGAAATAGAAGTGGGAGAGGATAAGACTTTCCCAGTCCCAAACCATCTGTCCCACTTCAAGCTTAAACCAACCAAGTCGCTCAGTTCTAAAATTCTGTTCTTTAAAAAATGACAGCTAACCCTCCCCACCCCACCCCTTATTCATCCCCTAGTCAAAGAAACTGAAATCAGGAAAACACTACACACTGTTGAAGACACAGAACAGGGCAAACATCTGAAAAAGAAACAGTATAGTTGAAAAGCCTGGCACTGTATGCCTGCATGACCAGTCTCACCGAGCGTGCTCAGGGGTGAAGTTTTAGCACCATTTTTTTGCTTTTTTTTAAAACCTTTTAGAAATTAAATTCTAACATAGAACACTTGAACAGTAATGAGTGTAGCCCTATGTATCATACTGTTTGACAGCTGAAAGGTGAGTGGTATGTCTAGAGCTGACCCCACTCTCCCCCATCACTACATGGCACCTGGGAGAGTAATTACAAACTGGAGTGGTTTGTAACAAGACTGATTTATTCTCAGCAGCAGGAAGTCATGAACAATCCCTTCATCTTCAATTGCTTTCCAACACCACAAGGGAAAAGTGGCAATTTGTAAGAATGTCCCAGTACAGAAGGAAAGCTGGGTCGATACTGCATTGTTATCCAGAGTAATCTCCCTCACATCTCTCTCCTCCAGCAGAATGTTGCACCAACACAAAGCAAAACTGCAGTTATGTGTTGCTTCCTTAGGACTGGGAGCAGCAGCCTGCAGTTCTTAGCTTTCCACCAGCCCTTTTCCCTGCTATGCCAGGGCAGAATTTCAGGCTTCAAACACCAGCCAATTACCACACTCAAGCAGTCTCTAAAGATACATGCAACCAAACAGCCATGACTCTGCTATACACTTGTATCTTCTTTCCCGATCATTACTGACCCTCCAGAAACTTGGAAAACGAACCACTACCATCCCAAATTATATTCTGAAGTCCAGTTACCTCACTGAGAGTATGTCATAATTTAGAGCTTATGACATCCCTCAATCATAAAGCAGAATAACAACAGATAACTTCCTCTTAGTATTTCTTGTGATCATCAACCATGGGAGAAGAAATACAGAATGCACACGAGTTTCACACAGTTTGAGTAATACAGGTTTCCCCACCCACTGCCTCAATGTGGTAATGATTAAGCTGAGTAAGATAAATCTTAGCAGTGAAACTACACAGCTCGATTCCATAGGCCTGCTATGAACTGGAACACTCACTACCCTGAAGATCAGTAGTCACACTGGAGAAAGTGTCTGTCCTATCAATAGGAAGGTCCCCAAGACTGTTAGCTTAAATTAAACAAATTTCAGTCACTTGTCTCACTTGTATGACTACAGTCAAGGCCGTGCAAACCCCTCCCCAGCCCTAATCCAACCTGCTACAAATGTTTGGAAACCAAACTTGATCTTAACAGAGAAGGCTGTCCAGGGACACACAAGGGACATCTTTTCTTCCACATATGCAGCGTGTACCATGTTGCTCTCTTACAAGCACAACAGCATTCTATTTCATAGCAGGTTTCATCACCAAGCTCTGTCTGAAAACTCAGAAAACTGTAAACCAAGGGGATTTCTAAAGAATCCAACCTACCAAGTATCTGAGCCTTAAAACCTTCCAGGGTTTATTTAAATAATGGATTGATTTTTCACATCAACTTTCTGTTGGTGAGCATGGTGTGCTATCCAGGTGTTCAACCCTCCCCAGTATCATGATGTCCACCTGTGATGCATGGGGACTGCAATCAGCTCTCAGTACACAACAGATACCAGAGGTTAAAAAAAATTAAAAAGAACCTAAAAAATGTTTTGTTGGACTCCGTTGCCCAGGCTGCCAGGGGAATGCTCCTACTTGATCTGGGGGGCTTCCATAACAAACAGCTCAAGTTTCCAGAGTGTCAGGAACACCCAGGAATGGATCAGTCCAAAGCAGCACTTTCACTCCAAGCAGTCTTCTGTACGTCACGACAGTTTGTAGGCATGGAACCCCAATCCGACTGAACCCCCGCTCAGAGGGAAGGCTGAGATAAGGCTTGGGCCCCTAAAGTCTTGTCAGGCTCTCATCCTCCCCCCAGGTCAGCAGGAAGGCAGACTTGGCAACGGAAGCTAGCATCATAAAATGGTGCAGTAATAGAAGTAACTGGACCAGGAAGAGGAGGCGTCGGCCCCAATGATGTCGTAGCCATTGGCAGCAACTGGGGAGTGGGACTGGTCATGCAGCCGTGTGTCAGGAGTAATGATTGTAGAGGGGCGGGGCATGAAGAGTGCCATTCTGGAAACAATGCTGGCGGGAGGCCATGTACTCTGCATAACTGATTGTCACTTTCTCACTGCGGTACCTGTGGGGACAGGCAGGAAAACAGTGTCAACGGACAGGGAGGGACCAAACAGAAAGCATTCATCCCACATCACCCTTGAGCTCACAGCCAGGGACAACCACGAGGAATGCAGGAACTTCACAAACTACTTGCTTTGATATCGCCTCATGCAGGAGTCTGAACAGCCCAGCTGAGCTTGAATTAGCTTCAGTGTCTCAAAGGCTGAGCCCTAGTCAAGGTGATCATAATTAAGGGGGTGCCTGAAGTAGCACATAGGAAACCAATTATCAATTTATATTCTTTTTATTCACTTTCAGTGGAAGAAAATGGCATGAAAATTTCACTGAAAGAAGACTCGGTTACAAGGGCTAAATAATCAGTTGTTCACCATTGTTTACTTCTGTGGTTATCCTCACATTTGAAAGGCTAGTGAAAAACTGATAGACAGGTGAGTAAAGGGAGATTAATTACAGAATATAAGTGATAGTCCATGTTGTACAATCAGAATTCTCAAAATGTGAAGTTCCTTTGGAGAGACCAGTTTTCCAGGTTTTTTTAAAGCACACTACACAACAGATAAACAAAGTGGTTGTGAGTTGCACTAAGACAATGTTACATTAGATTTTAATGAAAACCTTCGTCCTGTCCTCGCCTGTTAAAAAACCCCCCTGTGCACCCACCTAATTTCTCCAGAGGTAAGAAACGACCTGATAAATTAATATTGCTATACAAAACCAGAATGTCCCAATTTTCACTAACGTAAAGGGAGCAGACACCAATAAGACAGCTGGGGGGTATAGAAAAGCAAGCAAATTCTGAAAACCAGCCAAATTCGAGTGTGGTTTGAAGACAGCTGTCACCTACAAATAGCTACAGCATCCACAGATGAGCACACTGAGAAAAGGAAACATTTTTAACTTTCAAAGGCTCTGCTTCTGGTCTTTCACATAGATGGTAATATTAACACTGTGACACTTCTCACAGAGAATGCCAACTTTGATCCTGCACGGACCAAACATATTGCACTTCATCCCATGTGTATTATATGCCTTATACATGGCATTTGTGGTTTGGTCTTTCACATTACGTTTCTCCTCTGAAAGAGGCATGAAGATTTACATCAAGCACAAATACTTTACCCACAAAACTCTATAAAGTAAAATTAAAAGGTGAGAAATACATCAACTTACCTGGTGAGTTTAATTGTTTTCCTAAAATCATTGGTAATCGGAGCCTTAAAGCCACCTTTCCTGAGCAAGGAGTCTATGGTCTGGATCTGATCCCAGTCTATTGAAAAATAGAAGCAAGGGAAATTTTTCAATATAAAAAAGATGTTTCAAAAACATAAGAGATGCAATAAAAGGTCTCTAGAAAAGCAAACAAGTAAACAGGAAACTCTGAGCTTTAGAAATCCCAGTGTTGAACTGGACATGCATGGCCTGATGCATGTACACTGGGCATTGACATCTGCACATGTCAACCCCTTTTAATTCATATTGGAGTTGGTCTATGAAACAGTAATCTCATTTTCCACACGACCTCCCTTGTTATAAAGGTCTGTTGCCTTGCTTCTGTGGCAGGGACTTAAAACTGTTTCATCGTGTGCCAATTAAATTTAGCTGCCCAAGCCTTGAAAATAAGAGAATACTTAGCTGTTCACATAGACAAATTGGGCTTGATGCTCTAGTGATAGCACAGTGCACTGCTATGTGAGAGACCAGAGTTAAAATTCCTACCTTAGTTTTTTGCCCCAGAGCCAGAAGGATGTAACCACTCCACTCTGCTAAGTGGAGGAAAGGAGGCAATATTTTGAGCAGTTACCACGGTGACTGCTACTCTGTTTGAGTGGGAAGTGTGCTCCAGAGGGGCCCTGTTTCCAGCCCTACTCTGGAATATGCTACTTTAGCAAGAAAGAGGAAGAAAGGGACTCTTCTGTTGGCATTGTGCAGCCTGCAGTTATCTAGCCAGTGGAGGAAACACACAAGAGGAAAGATGCAATGCTGAATGCGGCTGGAAGATCTATACTTTGAGATCTCCTATTTCTTAAGCCATAAAATACTTTTACACTGAGATACAGCTGTGAAAAGAGAGAAAGGCCAGATGAAAATCCAGCAGCAACTGTATCAGGTGTCAGTAATCCAGATTAAGCCTGGTGGCTCTGTGGCACTCCTATGAGGCCAGCATGACAGCATTGCAATGCAAGCTCAAAATCCATAGACTGAAGTCATCCAATTCTGTGACACAACATGTTGATGTGTTTGGCTGCCCTCTCACACCCACCTTGTTCCTTAGCGACCTCAGGTAAATAGGTGGCTGTGCGTTTGACACCTTTCTCATTGATGAACTCTATTCTGATCCCATGGATACCAACCTAGAGATGGAAATGAACAGCCGTAAGAGGTCTTTGCTAGCACCGAGTCCTCAACTGAGTCATAGTTCCCACAACACTGTGTATCTCTGTCTTTGGACAGTTTGGCTTTTGCCTGGATAAGAACATTCTCTTCCCCACTCTCTCTTCTTGCCAGGCAGGTCTCACAAGCAGCTCTCTGAGCCACCTGAAGGACCTCTGCCACCCTTCCCCCATAAGCCTCACCAGTGTCCCTGACACTTCTACTGAGGTAAGTCTTGTCAGAAGTCTGACAGTTTTCAGTCTCTTGTGTAGGGCAAGAGAGACAAAATCTCTGCACACAAGAATCATGCCTAAAACAGCCCAACTACAAAATCCATCCCTCTCTGCACATATATATATATTCTTCTCGAACTAAACACACTTCCATGTACAAGGTCCTAAAAATCATTCCTGCCTTTAGCCTGAACTACTTTTTATTTCCAGTTTCTATTCACAGTATCAAGATACTTCCCAGGCTTTTACGTATGTATTGACACCCATCTCCTACTGGGCCAAATCCATAAACCACTCTCCTGTTTCTTTCATTGCCATTCAGATGCCCTCCCAACCAAAAGCATACTGCTAGGCCATTCTCCTCCTCCCTTCGGGTTTTCCAGTCCCATTTCTTCTACTGTCAGTCTCTTCTATGCCCATACACCCCTGTAATGAAGGAGACACATCACCGTGTACTAACCCGAACCCGAACGGAATGAGAGAGTGATGCAGAGTTCCAAATGCACCTGTTCTCACCTCCCAGTCCAGGTAGTCACTGGCATCCTCAAAGTTAGTGAGGAGGGAGACAGAGCAGAAGAGTTTGGGCAGCTCCTCGCGGGTCAGGGGGGGAAATCGGCTGTCCTTAAGTGCACTAAAGGGAAGAGAAGATACATTGCCTAATACAAGCATCAAATTAAAGTGTCAGATGCTCAATTAGTCCCCTTTTGATTATGCCTCCTTCTCTGCTATTGCAGAGAAAATGATTTGCATCTCTCCCCAATCTACTGAACTGTAATAAGTGATGCTGTCCAATACATACCACAGTCAGAGAGAAATTATATGCTACACAAGATGTCAAAACTGTTAGTATGCAAGATAGATTTGACATTAACCTGAAAACATCAACCACAACTCACCTGTTCCAAAAACGTTCCACTAAATCCTGATATATCACCTCACCCTAACTATCATTCACTTCTCAGGTTTATTTTACTGTGAAGGATATTACATTGAACTGTGTTGATCCAACATACTAACCTTGAATCCCTACAGATTTTCAGCAAATGAAACTAACCTCAGATTTATTTCCTTTTCAGAAGTTACCTGGTTAATGTGTATTCCCTGAGTCCTGAGTGAAGATTCATGGCTGAAAAGGTCCCGATGCAGCCACGAAGCCGCTTGTCTCGCCCCGTCTTCCACGTCACAAAGAGTGGACTGAAAAGGCAAGCAAAAAGAAACCTTCCAGCCTCTAGAGGTACTTGGTTGCTCATGGGAGCATACCAAGGTGTAAAAGAGCACTTACACCTTGCTTCCCTCCCTCCAATAAACCCCAACAGGCAGGTCTGCTCACCTGCTACCCAGCAATAACAAAACCTCATACCCACACCTCAGCAAACTCCAACATCTCCCTCCACGTTTTCAGCATCCTCCCTCCACTCTGGCAGTACTCTGGAAGTTTTCCATGGGCACCTTCCTGGACAGACTCTGTGCTGAAGCTAATGAGTGATACAGTTGTTTAAGCCCACTGATTACCTCTCAGCCATGGCCACACTTCATAGCATCCACTAGTTTACAGGACAGCCCACATAGAAATTAATATAGGTGAAGCAAATAAGATTAGTTATTTACAGTACGAATGAACCTGAAAGATCCCCAGGCATTCCATAATTCATCTATAAACCAGATTTGTGATACAAGTTTTTCTTTTAGGTATTCTTTTTAAAGGAATAAAGAGAAAGCCAAATTATTTTTTTCCCTTGTTACTTCCATGAGGATCTGACTTGTGGGTCCATATGTAAGGTTTGAGCAGTTTATTTCCACCCTTTTTGCTTATCTTACATTTGATTTATATTTACACATATTCTCTCCTGTTGGACATGTATCTAAATCACTATTATTCCTACTGAAACATCACCTGGATTTCCATTTTCCTGTCTACTATCAGGAATTTACAGGTATAACAGTACATTCTCAAACTCAGCAGTTAAACTAGAATCCATGACTTAGCCTCAAAGAACAAGTTCAGAACAACAGAGCTCTATGAAAACAGGTAAAGATGATTGTCAACATTAAATACAAAAAATTAACTTCTACAGAAGTGAGTGAAATTGCAGAGTTGTAGAGAGGAACACTAAAGAAAGGACAGTGGTGGCTGCAGCTTTACAAGAATGTCCAAACATCTGGAAAATTTTGTAAGGCAACTGATGCTGCTGTCCTAATTATAAAGACAGGATGAATGACTTGTTCAGATTACAGAGTACTGAATACAAGGTATCAGTCTGTGGATTTCTATAAAACTATAAGTAATATATAATAGAATATGATTTTCTGAAATTAAACAAATATTGACAGGAGTTCTGAGCCATCAAAACTGATTCAACAGCATAACTCAGGCATTTACTTTCCTCACATACTTGAAGCTGTCATAAGCAATGTATCTTTGCAGCAAACATTACCAAAAATACTAAGAGATTCTGTTCAGACAACAAACCAGCATGGAGTGTGGATGATTTCTCAAATACAATTACAGAATTTCTTATGTCTGAGTAGTTGGAACATAATTTAACCTGTAGTGATGAATCCATGTCTGGGGATGTTCCTCAGAGCAACAATGGGATTAAAAAATACCACAGCATAAATCCATCATTCAGAATCCAGTTACCAGCTGTGACCAACAGCAGAAGTACTACCCAAAATAGCAAATAGCCTATAAGTGACACTTGTGAAGGACTTTGCCCACACAGGAAGCAGAAACATCCTTCTATACCCAACAACCACCTTATTGTTGCTTGACCAAAGCAGGTTGTTCACTGTTCTAGTTTTCTGATAACACTTCAAGGCACTTGCAGATCATTCCTCTATGCTTTTATCTAGCTACCCTATGTTGAAAGAGCCAGCAGAAACAGAGCATAAGAAAATACATTAGAAAGCTCAAAAAAAACCCCCAAACCAAAAAACAGGTACTAAACTTAACACAGGAAATCTCTGAGAAACACTACTGTCACAAGTTCAGCAGGAATTTACCTTAATCTAATGGAAGGTTTGAACCCATTGCTCAGCCCATGTGACACTCACTCCAAAGAAAGGCAAGGGAGAACATAAAAACAATCACTCACAGAATACAAATGTAAGTTCCCCTTCGATTCAAATTGCAAGTTCACGTTTTTGATTCATCTCTTTCCCCTTCCAAAGGGAAAAAAACCCCACAACTCATGTTTCCACTGAGCTATGACACAGCTTTCTGTGTCTGTAATAGAAGAGGGGTTATCAGAAGGGACAGGATAATTGCATTCAGAAGGCTGTCATATTTTAAAATACCTTAAAGCACATTTTAAACAATTTTTCACTGTTGTCAAACAACTGAGGCATAAAAAAACCACACAATTTTGTAAACATACATAAAATTTCACTATTTTCACTGCAGAAAAGATGTTTCTGTCTGTGAAGAATAAATGCACTCAGCAGATTGCAGATGCAGCTGACAGTAAGTCCATTGTTGCAAAGCCCCTCCTTGAAAAGTGTTATCTCCTAGATGCACTGAGAAAAGTCATGACAATCTTTTATCCATGTTCACCCAAGAGCACTTACGTGGACTTTGCAACCATATCCTCAGCAGTTTATGGCAACTGTTTCTCCCCCAGCCACAGCATTCCACTGAGATGCATTTGATGTGGATTTTTAGGCTGAAAGGGGAATTTCAGCAACTAAACACTAGCTTCTCCAATTGCAACTACAAAAGAAATTTTAAAGTGGAAACATACAGCTTGTTCAAATCAGAGTTTAGCTTGTACTAGGGAAAAACCTGGTACAGAGCAGATTTAATGATGCAGTTTTCTTATTATTTGTCTTGCATGGCAACTAGAAACTTCCATGGTGTAGTTTTAGCACCAGTTTGTAATACCTACTATTAAAAAAAAATAAAGACTGAAGTATGGAAGTGGAAGAAGTAACCAAATAACTATTTGCACGGGTTCCAAATTGTAATTTCTTCCAGTAACCTGAATATTAACTCGGTAAAGGAATAAAATATCCCCTTTAATGCAGACATAACTACAAGTCTTGCAATTCCACCATCTCTCCATTGATTTGTGAACATCAGTGGTGCTCACATCAGAATAAGGGAACCTTACTCTATAGATATCTTACCATAATGCCCATCAAGACTGCTGTCCATGTCCATATCCCCTCAAGATGGTAACGTGGTGGTTTTCAAGGCAGAACCTTGTAACTTTTATGTTATTACCCTGTTTATGCCAAATCCTGCCCTTCACACCTACTTCTGTCTTTACTTTAGGGTTCAGCACCAGTTTAAAAATCTGTTATCCAGAATAGACGTGCCTCTTTCTATTCCATCCACAGCCTGTCCAGAGAGGCTTCCTGCAGAAACCTTTGTTTTGTTCAAAGGTCTCTTATATTGACATTAGTTATGCCACAAAGGGCCAAAATGCAAATTATTTGTGTATTTTCACTTTGCTTACTCCTGTGTTTAATAATATTTGGCTTGAAGTTCATGACATGACTGTCTCAAGTGGGACAGCTCATCCTAGCAGTGTGCTGCTCTACAACAGAGAAAACCCCAAGCTTTTCCCTGGGGCACATCCAATTATTTGCTGGAGGCAACAGCATAAATGCTGAAACACATGAGAACTTAGGTAAGTGTTTGCCCAAAGGGGAAGAGCAGGTAAGGGCTGGTTATGCTTTGCTGGTGTGCTGATCTAAAACTCTTGCAATTACGAGCACAGAGATGCCCAATGTGAAATTTTTAACTTTCAAATCTGGGCAGAAAATGCAACCAGCTGCTACTCCCCAAAGAATGTCCTTTTTGAGACTAGTCAACAGAAAAAGCAAAAAATCCAGCCAGAAATCTGACACTAAAAGAATGCAGCTGTGTAAAACTATCTTTCTTACTAACTTAACAGCAAAAAAACCCCTTTGCATTTCAAGTGACAAAATAACAAGAAGCCTAAAATAAAATGTTCTAAAAGGAGCCTACCTAGTGTAGGCCGGGGAGTTTCAGCCTGGGGAGCCCCTAGGACTATCTGAGAGCCCAGTCCAAAGCACTTCTCCATTCATTTGTATTTACAGTATTAAACAGGTTAGTCTGTGGCAGCATTCAGAGCATGTATCCACAACCCTACTGGGATAATAACTGCATGGAAGCACAACCTACATCCACCCTGACAGCCAGTAAGGTGGGCACACACTGAATACACGGAAGAAGTCCTTGACCTGTTTAAGCCATTGCTCCTTTACATCAATTTAAAATTCATTAACTTAAAATAAAAAGTTGTTGACATCCTTAGCTTATCTATTGTTCTGGAGGAGGCCCTTGGAGGAGTGTCAGAAAGTCTATCTGTCATTGATCTTTCCCATATAATTCTTTCACCAAACATTTTAACAGCATTAACATTTCCACACCTTATGCATTCAACCTTCAGATAAACATTAGCTAAATCTCACCAAAGGGAAACAGCTTCATAAATCCTTCTGCTCATACCCATCTCCTTTCATCCTAACCTTGGTATCGTCCTTGAAAGTTAACTCTCTTGGCAGTGCTGGGTTCATGGCTGGACTCAAAGGTTTTTGCAACCTAAGGGATTCTATCATTTCTCTTCACATTGCCCAACTAACACTATCTCCCAAAATCATCTTCTCTAGCCGGCAATTTTTCGATTCTCCTACCTGCTAAACCCGTTAACTTGGACAGCTGAACACTCGTGTGAGTGTCCTTGTCCAGTTCTCACCAGCTTGGCATTTGCTTCAGGATGAGCTGGAAACTTGTTTCAACTTCCTGGTTTATTCCCTTTCCATTTGCTTTGCAGAAAGAAGTCTCTTCTCCTGTGCCTTCACCAAATCAGTGCCTCTTCAAATCAATGACATTATTTTACTGTTCCTTTAGTACAATTTTAGAGGAGGAACAGCTCAGTTTATTTTCTGCAGAGGAATCTACTTAGAAAGAAGAGGGCAAACTTTTACGTTACCATGAAGTGGGTTTGCACTCCTCAATAAAGGACACAATGTCTCATGGGACATGCCAGACTGCGAGCTGAAGAAGCACCACACCCCCTCATACTTAGCCTGGCTCTCTTCCTGTAGAGCTGACAGTGCTCTCCCTGGAAGGCCACTCTTCAAAGCTAATTCACTTGCACCAAGACCCACCATACTTCACCCTCTCATGCACTTACAGTGCAACATTTATTGTTTCTGGCAGACAAAGCAAGCAGCAGAGTGTCCCCCTTCCCCCTGCACACCAGTTTTCCTACTTCCCAGAGGAAACCCTTCAGCTGTATCCAACCAAAGCACAGCTCTGGAAGCTGTTTCCCAGCTCTCCTCCCACACACAGGTGTACTCACTAGGGGTCATTGGTAAATCGAGGAAGCCGTGGCTGAGGGAACCCGTAGAGATGACAGTAGAGTACATCAAAGCAGTAGCAGCACATTTCCGCTGTCACCACCAGGTTCTTGGTGCTGTTGGCAGTTCCATTGGGCCGACTTAGTGGGCTCAAAGCTCCTGAAGTGGGATTCATTCGAGTAACTGGGGAATTTCCTGGGCCCAAAGTCAAGTCAGATACGTTCTCCCTTCCATTATTCCCGTCTGTGTGCTGGTGGTTCTGAAGAGGACCTGAACTGGAGCCTGGTACAGTTGTGGTCTGATTCCCATGACTGTGCGTTCCACTCCCAGACAACTTGGGCTTCTTCACCCCACAACAGCCAGCTGCCAGCTTGGGCTCAAGTGGAGGAACACAGCGTCTTTTTCCCATCCTGCTTCAAAACTTGCTGCCTGGAGCACTGCAGAACCCTGGCAAGGCAGGGGTGGGGGATAAAAAAAGCAACACACAAAGAGTTACAGGTGAAAAACTTCCCTGCTTCTGCTACAGAGGAAGAAAACCCTCACAACGTGCGACCAAGTGCAGCACTGACACCAGGTCAGCAGGGAGAAGGGGTGTTTTCACACATGAACTGGAAGAGTGTGGATGTCTGAGTGAAATCACACTTTTCTAGTTATTGATGAGGTGCACTGAATACTTTAATAGGTGGCTTATCACCAGAAGAACATAATCAGACTTCCCATAAAGAGAATGAAACTGGAGGAAACACAAGAAAATAAGACTTTGGAATAGAGACACACCCTATCCCCTACTCTTCCTGCTCACCCCTTCCTCCTCAGTCAATGCCTGCACCAGTTGCAAAAAAGCTGCTGACAAACCACCGGTGCATCTCCCTTCCCCATTCCCAAGAGAAGAGGGACAGCAGCCCCAAATGACACCTTCAGGGTTGGACTCCCACGGTTGCTGACCTTGACTGAGCATTGGCAAGATAAAAGAGGAGTTATGAGCACTGAAACAACAGACTATTTTTGAAACAACAGACTACTTTCCAATCCACATGAACTGGAATCTGCATTTACTTTCTAGGACTGGGTGAATCAACAGAGCTCACAAATAAACACGTGGGGTTTACAATCAAGATGTACAGGAGAGGAAGAGCTGAAGCCAGAGCAGTCTGAACAGTGGGAAGTGAAAATGTCAGGAGACAGGTATGGTGTGAAAAAAATAAACCAACCCAGAGCAGTGTTTTGCTTGCAAAGAAGAGAACATTAGCTCATGCATCACCTGAAGGGGTGGAACACACACAGGGAGGAAAGGCTGTGCAGTCAAAGATGAACAAAAACGACAGGCAAGAACCACAGGTCAATGGTGGGAACTCACACACCAACAACACTATGAGACCTAAGCACAGCAAGGGAGGGAAAACCAGTTCCCCACCTGCAAAATGGGGCTGGAAAGCACAGGCACGTGAGTCATGGAGAACACCACAGAGGACTGAAGTCACATCGGGCTCTCGTGAGTACCTGGACACTACAGTGACCATCAAAGCAATGCTCCAACCCTCCCAAGTGCTGAGTGGGGTGGGGGGATGACACGCACTGAAATTCAGGGTGTGACAACTCCCTCGCAGGTGCAAACAGTGTAAACTTTATCCATGAAGTTTCATCAGCCATGGCAGGAGTCACACAATCCTGAACTGAACCAGAATTGGTGTAAGACGTGTTCAGAGATGCACACAAACCACGTACACCTCCAGTGCTTGCTCTGCTTAAGAACCCTCCCCTCAAGCTTTTAAAAACACTATAAAGAACAATTTACAAGACTTACTGAAAATTATAATTTTTCCTTGATGTTTACCTTTGCAATAACAATAGAATCAAAAAAAAAAAAAAAGAAAAAAGAAACCAAACAAGGAAAAGTATAACTTTGACAAAGTGAGCATGTAAATTTTCCAGTGCTTATTAAAAGTTACCTGCTCTGCCTCAGCGAGCATGCTGGGATGGATGAGCCCTCCCCAGTTACCTCTGAAGGCTCAGCCGCATTGGGGAGAACAAACCATTATTTATTTATGTGGAAGCCCAACACTGGATTTGAGATGGGAGACGTGGCAGAGGGAGCTCCCCACCTCTGCAGGAGGGGACTCACCAAGGGGGCTGCTTGGCTGTGGTCCCGCTCACTGGGAGCACCAGGTACTCCAAGACCCCAATACACCAGTACCCCAGTATCCCAATACCCCAGTACACCAGTACCCCAGTATCCCAGTACACTAGTACCCTAGGACACCAGGAGCTCAGGACCCCAATACCCCAGTACCCTAGGACACTAGGAGCTCAGGACCCCAGTACCCCCATACACCAGTACCCCAGGACACCAGGAGCTCAGGACCCCAATATCCCAGTACACCAGGACTCCAGTCCCTCAGGACCCCAACACACTAGTCCCCCAGTATCCCAGTACCCCAGCTCAGGACACCAGTCCCCCAGTATCCCAGGAGCTCAAGACCCCAATACCCCAGGACACCAGTCCCCCAGTATCCCAGTACCCCGGGAGCTCAGGACACCAGTCCCCCAGGTACCACAGTACCCCAATATTCCAGGACTCCAATATCCCAGGGCACTAGGAGCTCAGGACACCAGTACCCCAATGCCCCAGTACACCAGGACCCCAATACCCCAGTACACCAGGACCCCAATACCCCAGCACCTCAGTCCCCCAGTATCCCAATACCCCAGTACCCCAGGAGCTCAGGACCCCAATACCCCAGTCCCCCCATTCCCCCCGGGCCGGCCGGGCCCTGCCGCGGCGGGACGAGCCCCGCACTGCCGGCCCACAAACTTTGCGGGGTGTTGGTGTTTATGTGTGTTTATGTGTGTGTGTGTGGGGTCCCTCCGTACCCCGGGGCCGCCCCCCGGCCCAGCCCAGCCCGGCCCCCGCCCCGGGACGGCCCCGGGGGCGCCAAGGAGCGGGACCCCCGGACGGACGGACGGACAGACAGACAGACGGACAGACAGACAGACAGACAGCGCTGCCGCCCCCACCGCCACACACACCCCGCACCCCCCCGGGGGGCTCACCCACCTCCCGGAGCCGTCCCGGCTGCTCCCCCGCCTCAGCCCCGCCGCCGCCGCTGCTGCCGCGCCGCCTCCCGCCGCCTCATGGGGCCTGGGCCTGGCCGGCTCCCCGCGGGCCGGGCCCGCCGCTGCCCGGCGCCGCCGCAGCTCCGCAGCGAGGCCGCGGGAGCTCCGCCGCTATCCCAGCAGCCTCGGCCTCCTCCTCCCCTTCCTCCCCTTCCTCCTCCTCCTCCCGGCCGTGAGGTAATGAGGGACGGACGCTCATAGTCCGCCCGGCCGCCCGGCGGCGCCAGCGCGGCCCGCGCGCCACCATAGAGACAGGGGGAACCATAGAGACGGGGGGAACCATAGAGACAGGCGCCACTATAGAGACGGGGGGACCATAGAGACAGGGGGACCATAGAGATAGGCGCGACCATAGAGACGGGGGGGGGGGGGGGGGGGGG